>VWYK01074081.1:43112-60003 GCA_013399775.1 Semnornis frantzii
TTTAATTAACTTTACCTTTCCAAGAAGATGTCTGTCCTGGACACACCTCCATCATTAATATTGAGTATATCTCAGCTACGTAATGATTGTTCTGTACTTCATTATCTACTGCAGACCTAAATTCTTAGACAGAGACCTTGAAGCTTAAAAGCTTTCTGTGGCTTTCAGCACAGAAACTGGAGGGGGGGGAAGAAATAGGTAGAAGACCACATGCCCTTGGTGACTAATCATGCAGAATAAACAGCAGATACCAATAAACTCTGATTTCAAAGTAGGTGCAGCCTATAGGCTGGAGTGAATTCAAATAAATCTTTTGATACAATGAAGAGAAATTGAAGGTCAACAACTGTATGCAGGTACTTCACAAACAGCAAAAGAGGCTGAAGTACATGATAAGGCGTTCATTACAAATAAAGCACCTCCTGTATTGATTAAACACAGATCTCTCAATAAAACACTTTGTAAGTCTTCTACAGAAGAGAAACAGTCTGTGAAAATGAAGGGGGGAAAGAACTTTTCTTCTGCTGTGTTCACTACTGAAGTTCTAGAATATAACCAGAAAAAGCAGATACATCTTCCTGCATAAATACATAAATTTTAAAACCACAGGCTACTTTTTGAATATGTTGAAATAGACTATTAGCTTAGGTGAGGCATAATAGGCAGCTCGTTGCTTGGACAGATTCACTCTGATATGGGTCAAGAACTGGCTGGAGGGCTGGGCCCAGAGAGTGGTGGTGAATGGTGCCACATCCAGCTGGCAGCTGTCACCAGTGGTGTCCCCCAGCGCTGGACCCAGTCCTGTTCAATATCTTTATTGATGATCTGGACCAGGGGATTGAGTCCAGCATCAGGAAGATCATAGATGATGCCAAGTTAGCAGCAGGTGTGGGTTTGTTGGAGGGTAGGAGGACTCTCTGCAGAGGGACCTGGACAGGCTGGACGGGTGGGCAGAGGCCAATGGGATGAGACTGAACAAGGCTGAGTGCAGAGTTCTACACTTTGGACACAACAACCCCAAGCAGCACTACAGGCTGAGGACAGAGCGGCTGGAGAGCAGCCAGGCAGAAAGGGACCTGGGGATGCTGGTAGAGAGTAGCTGAACATGAGCCAGAAGTGTGCCCAGGTGGCCAGGAGAGCCAATGGCATCCTGGCCTGGATCAGGAACAGAGGAACAGTGTGGCCAGCAGGAGCAGGGAGGTTATTCTGCCCCTGGACTCAGCACTCGTCAGGCCACACCTTGAGTGCTGTGTCCAGTTCTGGGCCTCTCAATTCAAGAGAGATGTTGAGGTGCTGGAAGGTGTCCAGAGAAGGGCAATGAAGCTGGTGAGGGGCCTGGAGCACAGCCCTGTGAGGAGAGGCTGAGGAAGCTGGGGGTGTGCAGCCTGGAGAAGAGGAGGCTCAGGGCAGACCTCACTGCTGCCTACAACTACCTGAAAGGAGGTTGTAGCCAGATGGGATTGGTCTCTTCTCCCAGGCAACCAGCAACAGAACAAGGGGACAGTCTCAAGTTGTGCTAGGGGAGGTCTAGGCTGGATGTTAGGAGGAAGTTCTTCACAGGGTTATTGGCATTGGAATGGGCTGCCCAGGGAGGTGGTGGAGTTGCCATCCCTGGAGGCATTGAAGAAAAGCCTGGATGGGGCACTTAGTGCCATGGTCTGGTTGATTGGCTAGGGTTGGGTGCTAGGTTGGGCTGGATGAGCTTGGAGGTCTCTTCCAACCTGCTTGGTTCTATGATTTTACGATAACACCGTTGATTTTAACACTGATTTATGGCCTCGATTCTGGAGTTCTACATCACTCCAGAAATTAATATTTCAGTCTAAACACCCATGCACATGCTCCACAATACAACTTGTCACCATTAATCTCCAGCCTAGACGTTAAACATCTCCTTGCTATCAAACTGCAAGTACAAGATGGACTACATTTTCTGTGCCGCTGGCAAGAATGATTGAAGACTGAATTGATCGAAAATCCTGATTTATCTTGTCTACAATTTTCAGTAGTGTGCTGTGATTTATATACCAGAGAAGGTTCTTTGATTAGCTTGCCGTAGTCTAGAAAGGCTAAACATTATGGGCATTAAAATTTCAACACAAATGTTCTTTCTGCAGCAAGCACAACGGTGACATCTTACACCTATCAATAGGTGCGTTAACTGAAGTTCTGACACTTCTCAGTAGAGATTTACCTCCAGAGCTTTGAGGTTTGAGCAATCGATATGTAACCTACTTTGATGCAATCCACACGCACCAAAATACATTAAAATAACATTAAGGCTTGCCCTAAGCTGCCAACAGCCAGGAAATGCAGAGGTAAAGGCAAAAACTCTGCCTTTGCCCAGTCCTTGCATGATTTCAGATTCTGAAAGTGATCTGTGATTTTGTGCCATGGTAACCAGCTAAAGCATGGTTTCAGTGCTCCAGTTTTCCAGGTTTTAGCTAGGATACATACCACATCCAGTAATTTTAAACCAACTTTAACAGGCTCCTTTATAATGCATAAAGGAAAGAGACCCATAATGTTCTCTTGAACAGCAGACAACCACCACAGGAAGGACTCCAGTTCTGTGCTTGCTTCCTTCCCTGAGAGAAAGCTCTGCAGAGCAACAGCTGGCATCCCTTGCCTTCCTCCTGCTGTGGGATCTTGAACAGCCCTGCCCAAGAAGGACTCTGGATACTTTTCCTTGCAGCCACCAAAGATGGGCTGAGAGTCAGTCATTTACATCTCCTAACAAATACTAATGCACCCTGTGAAATACTCACAGTGCATTAAAATGTTGCTCTTAAAAAAACGCTTGGATAGACATTCAAAGAATATGCTGGTTTTAGCAAACATGCTGGCTCCATTTATTTCAAATCAGAAGTGGTTTTCTTTGTGTGAAGTGTGGCTAGTGTAAGTTCCATCACAGAACTGAGTGAAAATCATAGAATCATAGAATGGTAAGTTTGGAAGGGACCTCAAGGATCATCCAGTTTCAACCCCCTGCCATAGGCAGGGACGCCTCCCACTAGAACAGGTCACTCAAGGCCTCATCCAACCTGGCCTTGAACACCTCCAGGGAGGGAGCAGCCACCGCCTGTGCCAGTGTTTCACCACCCCCACTGGAAAGAACTTCCTCCTAACACCCAGTCTGAATCTTCCCTCTGCCAGTTTAAACCCATTGCTCATAGTCTTGTCATGACAAGACCTTGTCAATAGCCCCTCCCCAGCCTTCCTGTAGGCCCCCTTCAGATATTGGAAGGCTAAAATCTTCTTTTTCCACTGGGAGGCAGTTACCTGTGTAAACTGTGCATATACAGTGCACCCTTCTCACCCAGAGATCACTCAGAGCTTTGCCATTTGACTTCTCCACATCAACTGGACCTGTGTAGACTGTGTAAACACAATGCACCTTTCTCACCCAGAGATCACTTAAAGCTTTGCCATTTGACTTCTCCACATCAACTGGACCTGTGTAGACTGTGTATGCACAGTGCACTCTTCTCACCCAGAAATCACTCAGAGCTTTGCCATTTAACTTCTCCACATCAGCTGAACTGTATTTCCCCCCCACTATTCACAAAGAGCCTATTATGTAATGATTTCAGAATTCTCATAACCTTGTAGTTCCACATATACAACCCACTTATAACATCAATGGCAAAACATCCTGCTAGGTAAGAAACACACCAAAGAACATTATTGCTAGAGGCAGCACCTTCTCTCCTAAGCCCTGGAATGATTTCCAGCTAAGACTCCCTGCTTAGTCCAAAAGGAACTTCTGAACAAAACTAAGAAGCTGTTGAGCAGAACCTTGCCACAGGAAAGGAGGACAATGGAAAGAAAAAGACCATGGTGGTCTAAAAGACCTAGCACAGTTGGGCTCAATGATCTTAAAGATCTTTGCCAACTTAAATGTTTCTATGACTCTAATTAATGAAATTTAATTGGGTCAGAAGGGTTGGGTTTGTGTGTTGTGAAAATGTCTACTGTGTCACTCGTGTTTTCAACAGGTTACAACTGCCTGCTGGGATCTGCTGGCAAGCACCCAATGCCACCCTGAGACTACTTAAAAGCACTGGCTAGAAGCATGATTACCTCAGAAGGAACTAGGCAAAGATGACCATGTCTCCAGGCCTCTCAGAAACAACAGGGGAACAGTTTTGTTTCTGCCAGCTTTACAGAAACACCAAAGAAAGCCAATTTACAAGGATAGCAAATTGCATAAATGCTCCCTACATGTCCCACTCACCCCAAAATTTCAAATCAATTATTTGTTAGAACCTTGGCTTTTATGCTTCTTCTAGGTATTGAGGAAGCCAGATGAGTTTTATGTAATTTAGTGAGACTGATGCCCATAGTCTGAAATCTGCAAGGCAGTCACTACAGTACTTGTTCACATAGCCAAAATGTTTGCTCCTGCATATAAGTATACACATGCACAGCCAATAAAACCTTTGTAATGAAAAGCTTCCACTCTCAGGTTTCTACAACAACACAGATAACTTAAATAATGTATAAAATCAGCATGCAACGTTTATAGTAAGAGAAAAAAATAAATCAGTGTGCTGGTTTGAGCTAATTGGAATATTTTAATAGAGAAAATTGTACTAAAGGTTGTGAAGGAAAACAGTGGTGATGTCTACTTCACTCAGAGGCTTGCTGTGATGTTTAGGTATAAGAAAACCAAAACAAAAAGATAAGAGTCTCTCCAGCGGGCAGTCTGGGTCATGAGGGACTTGCTTGCTGCTTGGGTCTTGGGCTAGCAGCTCTGGCTTCTCCTCTCTGTTGAATAACTTCACTAACCACTTTTCTCCTAATCCTCCCCTGCCGATCCTCCTTGCGCGTAAGGCAAACCTTGGGGTAAGGTGTGGGGTGGGGAGAAGGTGGAAGGGTGGTTGGGAGCCCCTCCTGGGGTCTCTGATTTCTGGGAGGGGAGTTGTGTGTCTGTATTACCTTAAACTTGTATATTTCTGTAAATATTCCTGTATATACTGTATATATTTGCTTGTATATTGTGCTGAGCTGCAAATAGAGCTTCATCTCTTAACTTCCAGCTGGCTGAGAGTCTAGCCTGGGTCATTTCAAAGTGTGGGGGGGTGGGGAACTCCCAAACTGTCACAATCAGGAACTTTTATAAAGGCTATAAATTCAGATGAATTTCCTTCTCACATGTAATGTGTACTTTCACACTTCACCTGCACTAACATTTGATATGATGGGAGCTTTTGGCCTAGGATTCATCTGCTTGTGTAACTCAGACCTAATTGCATGTCTGCTCTGCAGTCCTTAAACTCTTTTGTACAGAGCATGCATAATCAGCAGACTTGGATGATTCTGCTAATGCCACAGTTAAATGCCTTGAGCAAACACACTATTATAATTTTGTACCAATTTGAAAATATCCATTTAAATGTTAAATGAAGAGGAACTAATCAATAAAAACATGCATAGAGTCCCTGGGGAAGTACACTGGAAAAGACAACAATAATCTGCCATTAACATGCAAATAAAGACACAGCAGGAAACAATAAGATTATTGACTTCAGTGTGATACTTTTAGGAAGAATGTTTTACTAAAATTTGGGCCAAATTTAACTTTGATTGAAATCATTGTAAACAGGGGCCAGTTTGATTTGACATAATGAGGAACAGAACAGAACCTCCAAATGCTGAAGGCATGCAGACAGCTTCTGATATTGCTGATGGCAAGGCTGACTGTAGCCTCCCTGCTGTGTAGGTGTAAGGTGCTGTACAAATATTTTTAATTAGATTGCCTAAAGAGGTTAGTGTCTGAGACTGCATGCAAACTGAGTATGGAGTGGAAGGAAGAAGTAATATAATGCACAATCAAAGGCTTGAAGTGGCCAAGATATTTTTTTTGTCCTCAGCTTACCTAATTATTTTTTATGCTAATGTAAACACTGCTGTGCATCTATAGCCTTCTACTTTAGGCTTCTGAGATAGTTCCTGTGAAACAGATATTAAATAAGTCACAAGGAATAGAGAGATATAGATCACAATTCTATGTATTAGAATGGTATTGACAGAAGTGTGAAAAAGATTGAATGCAAAGCCTGAATTTTTTGAAGCAAGAAAGAATGAGCTCTTTGCAGAATAAAAGAAGTTGAAAGATAAGCAAGGAAGGTTTTTGTAGGGGCTGCAACAATGAAATAGGATGCACAGGAAGATGGTAAAAAAAGCTTGTAGCAATCAGGTAGTAGAAAAGTAAGTGAAAATGCAAGTAGAAAGGCTCATAGTGCTCAAGAAACAGGAAGAAAGGGGAATTCTTCTGAGAACTAGATTGATAGAAGACTTAACAGTTTGTCCTCAGATCCACAGTCCCTGAATCCATTGTGCCACAGGACAACACCTGAGCTCCCTCTTGCACAACTCAGATGTAACTAAGCTGCTGCCATGCTACTTCCATCGAAGTGAAAACAAAAAGCTCATTCAGGAATCAGGATGGACACCTGGAAACTTACTGTTAGTCAGTAGTGGTTTGCCTTGTGACTATATAGTCTCAATAACCAGGACCAGTCAGATATCCCTGGAAAGCAAAGATTTTTGCATTCACTAGGATGGAGATGTGTTTTTTTAATTCAAAACAATGAGTCCTCTTTCTGCACTTCGTAGGATCTCATCTTAGCTCTTTCTGGCAATGATACAACTTCCCCAGTGTACATCATGCTGACACTGGAAAAGCAAAAAAAAAAAATGCAGTGTACCTCTCTGTGTTATCCCAGATACTGTCATCTATAAAGACAACATTTGTCAGGCTATAAAGAGCTGACTCCTGGTTCCTCTTTCTGTGTTCCTGATCTGCCTTTAGAGTGTTTGCTCTGTGACAGAATGTGATGGAGTTAGCTACAGTCCAGTCCTTAACCACTGTCTGTCCTTGCCTCCATTTCTTCAAAACTGGTTCAGAGGAAGGTAATATTTAAGTGCACCTCCAAAAAACAGAAAGAATGTTCTAGCACTGCTGTCATGTTGAACAGACCAATCACACCCGGGATGGGCTGAGTGCTCATTCACCTGAGATGTTCCATCTAGAGAAAAAAACAAAATGGACTCTAATACAATGAACAACCTTTTGCAAAAGGGGCATGAATTCTGATACCTTCCCTGGCTTCTTCCCCCTCCTTGTAAGGGGACACAAAGATGCAGGCTAAACCAGGAGAGTTTCTTTGCCAAAATTTCTTTGCCTTCCTTTAGCAGCAGTGTATTTTCTTCCAAGTGCCAGCAGTTATCCTTGAGATTATGCTGCCCAGTTCTTTGGAAATAGCAGTGTGAGTAATGTTAATGATAAAACTCAGAGCCTCCATTAAGGCTGATATCTTGCCTGACCTTGGAACTATTTGGCAGCCAGGTAACTCTGCTAGCAGGTCCAGACATGCCCATGGCAGGGGATGGGAGTAGATGATCTCTGAGGTCCCTTCCAACCTAAGCCATTCTATGATTCTATAAATCTATGACATTGATTAGTGATCTATATGTCTTCTGCAATTCATTAGCAAAAAGTAGAGCAAATAGGTCAGCCCCTACATGAGACTGCAGAGTGAAGACTCCTTGTTTGTTTTCACATTTCTTTATAAAAGCTGGCACAGACTCCCTTAGCACACCCTTAAACAAAACCTCTCTAGTTACACAGTATTTTAGCAATTGCCATCTAATTTATGTGCTTGACAAGTCTTATTTTACATGCTCAGCCCATCTTATATACCTGATCTCAGTGAAACCTTTGAATTTTTAATTTTAGCCAGAGGATAAAATATTGAATACTCTTCCTATTTATACACTTCTGTGACCACACTTAGAAGAAGGAGGGGGAAAAAAAAAAAAGAAAGAAAAAAAAGTCACCTGATGAATCAGAGCAAGGGAACACTGGCATTGGCCCATGCTCTGAGCTCACTTGAGCCAGGCTGCTGCCTGATTAATGGGTTGTGATATCATAGTCTGTGAGGAGGCATACATAAGTGGCAAGGAGGACAGCATCAGACACTGCCAGGCTGTTTCTGCTTAAATCTGAGGAATTATAAAATTATAAACATTTTTTAAATAATTTTCTTTTTAAAAAGGTAATGTTTCAAGTTACTATAAAGAAAGGAGGAAATCCTTCCTACATCTTCTCCTTTCTGGAGGGCTGTCAGGGCTTTTTTTTTTTTCCAATAGGTATATGCAAAAGGTAACCCTTTCCATGAAGTGCAGAACATTTTCATGAAAGTGCTTTAAACCATTATCAATTACTGGCAAAACAAAGGAGATTATTTTAACCTGAAGAAGTCATTATGGCTGACAGCTTTTAAAATTGCTTTGCTTTTTGCTTACAAACCGGCAAAAGGAATATCCAGTTTCTCAGAGAAAGATGCTTCTCACAGCTACTGAAAACAAAAACTGATCTGTCAGGGGAGAAGGATATTTCAAGGTCAAAGCTGGTCAGAGGAGACTCATTGCTGTCTTTTATGATGAATTTCTTCATAATTTTCAAATATGGTATCCAGGATATAATGTTAAAATTTTCATCTAACCCTAGCGGCCCTCAGACTTTGGAAGACACTATGAAGAAAAGAGAGAAATATTTCCCAGTTAAATTATTGGACTGGGATTCAGAACTGCATTTATCCCTGAGTCTTTCACCAATTTCTTAAGTTACTTCAGCGAATTTTTTTTTTTCCCAACATATCTCAAAGTCCCAGCTGCAAAACACAGAAAATAAAATAGAAGCATTTTGTACTACATTCGTTAAAACATGCATAAGAATCACAGATATTTGATCATGTTTATAGGACAGTCTCAAGGCCCTCACTAGCATGCTTGTATTAAACCTTCTCAATAATGGTGTGGTAGTCATGAGCTCCTGGTCAGCCCTGCTCCTTTGATTGCAAGCAGCAAGCAAAGACACATGAAAAGTATAAGGAGAAGGTGTCCTCAACATGCAAATTACCCCAACTGCTGTCTCTGCTTCAGTCACTTGGGAGGTGAAGCTTTGGGCATTCGTGACAGATGGAAGAAATGCACCAAAAAATCTGGAAAAGGAATGCCATTGCCCTGAATGTACATACATACATGTATGCATGCACACAAACGTCTGTCTGCCTGTCTGTCTATCTATCCACCCACCCATCCACTCATCTCATTAAATGAGAGATGGGGAATAGGCATGCTGGTAAGGTAGCATCCATATACTCCTGGTATCAGGCCCTGGGCTGCAGCCAGGAGGAGATGGCTAAGAACTGGGAGGGTGCAAAATGATCCTTCTACAAAAATAAACTTGCCAACATCTGACAACTCATGATTTAGGAGCTTACTCCAGATGTCCTGCAGGCTTTTCCCATAGCTGGTTTGGTGATCCCTCTCCAGAAAGGGACAAAGTTCTGCTAGTACATGATTCAAGATGGAAAAGAGCCCCTTGTGCAGCAGGTAAGAACAATAGTGTTCTTGCCTCAGGTTTTACCTCCTAGGATTTCCCCACAACTTAATAAAAGGCAGTCACCTAGAACAAGTTATGGACCTATGTGTATAAGGAAGGATTTCTTTGACCCTTCTTGAAACCCTCAGCAGAAAAAAATAAAAAATTTCTTTGTCATATCTTGCATATCCTTAAAATCTTGCAAATGGTAGCCATCCTTACATCAGGAAAGTCTTCCATGGAAGTCAGTGGAAGCTAAAAAAAAAAAAAAAACCATAGCATGATTTCAAGTAAGAAAAATTAGGGGCTCCATATGCAAATTAATAGACAGACAATAAAGCTACACACAAATCTAGCAGGTAGGTAATATTTTTCTTTAAAACTAACCAGCTTCCAAGGATTGATTTTTACCATAGAGATTCCAGTTTATAGCACCATTTTTCTAAGTGACTTTCTGCACCAGAGTATAATTTAGATGATGGATCCCTCTCAATTACTGTCCATTAGAAGACAGGAAAACATTAAGTTCAAGTGAGTATTATGAGAATTATGGGTTACCCTCTAAGTGAAGAGATTGTAAGTGAAAATTAATTTTTTGCATGTTCATTCCTGATGTTGTGTAGCATAACTTTGAGGGGGAAAAAACAGTTTTGTTACAAAGACTATTTCCTTAAGTAAAGGTATCTTTCATTAAACAAAATACCCACAGTGTGGCACTGTAAAAACCACCTGAGTGCAAAGGTCCTCAAAGAGCAAAAATTGCAGCTTTCCTAGTTGACTTTAAAGAGACCCTGCACTATAAAGTGGAGGATGGTTGGTATATGCTGAGATGTTCTAAGCATGCAGGTGTTACAGACCTGTGAGCCAGCACAAGTGCTGCCCAGCACAGGGGCAGCACCTTCGAGAAGCACACTGCTGTGGCAGGTGCTTGCTTTTGGGTGAGTCACAGCAGAAGCTGTGCAAATTTTGGAGAGAGAGAGAGAAAAATTAAACCAATTCACTAGATTTTAACTTTTCCCTGTGCAAATTCTACATTTGCTCATATAGACAAGCCTAGGATGTGCAGATCTTTGGTTTAGGTTACCTATTTATCAAATTTGCTTAGCAAGGTCAGAAAGTCAGCTTGGAAAACTCAAGCCCCTCTTGTATTTACTTGGTACTGAGATGAATTTAGAGACATAGCTTGCAAAACTCAAGCCCCTCTTGTATTTACTTGGTACTGAGATTAATTTAGACACACAACTTGCAAAACTCAAGGCCCTCTCGTATTAACTTGGTACTGAGATTAATTTAGAGACACAACTTGCAAAACTCAAGGCCCTCTCATATTAACTTGGTACTGAGATTAATTTAGAGACACAACTTGCAAAACTCAAGCCCCTCTCGTATTAACTTGGTACTGAGATTAATTTAGAGACATAGCTTGCAAAACTCAAGGCCCTCTCGTATTTACTTGGTACTGAGATTAATTTAGAGACATAACATGACCATCTTGTGTTTGAAAGACATTTCTCTGATCTACTTTTTCAAAAGAAAGTTAAACAAACTCGAAGATTCTTCCAGAATGATTGGTTTTTTGTTTTTTTTAATTAACTGCAAGTAGCTTAAGTAAGAAGCATCATGTGTTTGCACTTTGAAAATGTCTGAAATAGCTTCCCTGGTCCTACTAGAGAACAAAATCTTTCACCCTCTATAGAGACCTATGTGGAAGCAAGAGAAGATGAACATTTTGCATGACACAAAGAACAATTGCTCTGCAGCTGCTGCCATGACCCTCAGGCTACACAAGAGTCATGGCCCACTTCTTTTCCCCTATAGGGATCCTTTGGTTAATGTATCCATTTAGTTTACAGCCCAAGTATAAATCCTATTTTATGCCAACTTGCTGAGACTTTCATGGCAGGTTGCTACCTATCTGTGCAGCCTGCACATTACCATACAATAAAACACCTCCATTTAAGCCCTTTCTGGCACTGTATGAAATTTGAGGGATTTGTCTTGTGAAATCTTTGTCCTCATGATGTGATTGATAAAACTCCTAGGGCCAGGAAGTTGCCATAGGTCCGTTTCTTTCTTTGGTGTATCTGGAAGGAGGAACTTGGTCTGTCCATACAATAACTTTGTTAATATTCTAGAGGTAGCATTCAACAGCTTTCAGAACTAACACATAACACAAAATATTCCTAGGAATAGAATGCAGACATGAGGGATTCCATGCACACTCAGTCAGTCACCAGTGCTGCCCAGGATATACATTCTCAGGGCAGCTTCCATGTGAAACCCTTTACCAGGATTAGTTAAGCTTCTCACAACACATCTATGAAGATGGTAGAGCCTTCAACAGCTAGCACTGAATATAGTAGCACATTAAAGGAAAGGGGAAAGTCCTGATGCAGCATGAAATATTGACCTTTTTGAGGCCAAAAGATGTTTTCATTCCAACTTAAATAGGAACAGGAATTGAAATCATTTGCTTTCTGCCTTTTTTCCTTTTTTTTATTTTCTTTTTTTTTCTTTTAGCCTTTGAAACCAAAGGTCCTTTCTACTCCTCCTCTCGTGGCTGTACTCCAGCCCCTACACATGCAGCAGGGATTGATTACAATAAAGTATGCTGATATTGAAAGTCTGCCCATTATTAATAAAGGAGATGACTCATTACTCCTTCAGTATGATGTTAGCATCAGAATAAAGCTAGCCTTCTATTGCTATGGAGTTTCTGTTTGTTTACTTCAGGGCTCAGTTGTTCTTGCCAATGGTTTAGATCTGTAATAAAGTAAGATCATTACAAGGGCTGCTTTAGCAACACCAGTTTGACCCTTGTTCCTTCCAGACAGTGACAGTTTTTCCATTCTTCTGAACTGGAGCAGGACCAATCCCACTGTAAATCACTGGGAATTTCCCTATGCCCTGCTGTTGTTTCACAGCATCAGATGAGGACTCCTCCATAACTGTACAATTCACTATGGTTTACACTAGGCTGAGATTCCTTTAATGACTTTAGACAAAAGGTAACAAATATAAAGTCCATAACACCACCACATGGCAGTCCACACTGGACACTGAGTGGTTGCAAAGCTACTCTCCTCCTCCTTTCTGAATCCCAGTGCTCATTAAATGCACATTTAGACTGCAAAACTAGAGGTAGAGCAGAGACTGAGACTAAGAAGGCACTGGGGCAGGCAAACCACACAGCACTCACAGATCTGACCACAAAACAATGGCATTCTAACAAATTAAAACTGGGTTATTAATTTCCCAGATCTTTCAGCTTGAAGCACTTCCTCAAATGTGTGGTCAGAATATTTTTGTCAGTGACCTTTGTCCATCAAGTCCTTGTGCCTACCCCTTTGTTCATCAAGTCCTTGTGCCTACCCCTTTGTTCATCAAGTCCTTGTGCCTACCCCTTTGTTCATCAAGTCCTTGTGCCTACAAGTGAATTCTGTGTATGTTATGCTCTTTGACTTTAGGACTGCCTAAAGCCAAAGACATCATGGAATTTTGCATGGTGGAATTTATTCTTACTCTTCACCAGAAAGAAGATGCAAACATATCAAGATTTCAACATATCAAGATTTCCTTTTAAAAAATTAGAGGCAAGAAATTCTGAAGTAGCCTATAGACAAGTAGAGCAGGTACTTCTCCTGGGCATAGGAAACCTATCTTCAAGGACACACTGAGCATTTATCAGACAGGTCTTGTGTCTTTGCCTGCTCTCCCAAAGGTAAACCTGGTGAACGGGCTGCAGTCTTCCTCTTCTTTATCACAAAGCTTTTACTGCTCGTTATAGAAAAGCTTTTTGAAATTAAAACATGAGAAGAAATTTGCTAGGCTGAATCTGAAATGAAACAGCTGACTGCCTGGCAAAGCCCATACCTCATAAACTGTGCCTCTAAATTGAGACTCACTTCTCCTTAAAGCAGAAATCTAAGAATTCCTTCCTTCTACCAAATTGCAGGAAACACCTCATCTCATTAATGCCACTTTTCCTTAGAACTTTTCAAATATGTATTTTTCATTAAAATTCTAATTCTTGATAAACTGAAAGCAAGATCTGGTGACAAAGAGGTTGTAATTAATCTGGCAAGAGCAGTCAGAGAAATCCATGTAATTGAAGGTGAATGTATGAATAAGGAGACTAATGCTACAGAACTTCCAGTCTTTTCTGTGGAATTAATACTACAGAGACCCATAAAAGATTAATCAAGATAAGCAATCAATAACTTCTCAAGTGCTAATAAGCACTGCCATGTTCCATGATATGTTGAGCAGTTTATCATGTTTAACCATATGAAGATTTATAGAAAATCCATTGTTAAAACCAAAGGATGAGGTAATGCACCACTTAGTAAATGAAGTGCAATTAAAATTTATGCTTGATATTATGCATTCAAAAGATCTGTAAAAATCATTTTGATTTCCTCTTTTTAAAGAAAAGAAATTAAGGTACCAGTTGCACTGTTCAGTCAGTAGTCCTGGGAGAAGAGTGAAGACAGCAATGGTATTCTTCAAGTTAATATCTGCTCTCGAAGTGAAAGGTGATGAAATAACCTTGGGAAAAAAAAAAATTGTTAAGCTCTCTTCTCACTTCATTTTACTCAGTAATCAAACTTTGCTTGAAATTTTTGAAAGTTAAATAGAATACCTATTAGGAGCATAAAGGTCTCTGCTATCCATCAATCTGATAGATTTGCAGGTCAGATGAGAGAATGACTTAATGGCTAATTAATAGTCCATAAACTGCAGGTCCTGACCTTAGGGTCACTGTGACAGAACTCCGCACTACAGTGTATTATTAATTAAAACCATCAAATTATGTATTTAGTAAATCAATCCTTTAACAATATTAAGATCTCTCAGATGCAGGGACGTGATTTGTTATTTGCTTTGATGTATTTGGACAGCAAATATATTCCTCCAGCCACGCCACAGGCATCCTTGGTAACCTTAGCAAAGTTACAGTAACAGAATGCATGCCAATACTTTTCCATTATCTGTAGCTATTGTTTGTCTCGTTGTGGCTTTCTTGGAGGCAATACTTTGCAAGTCAGATTCTCCTCCAAAGCTCAACTAAAATTCTAGTTTCAAAATCATTATGATCATAGAAATTTCATTGGGAAAAAAAACCAAAACCTTAAGATCCTGTCTACTTCCTTGATAAATTGCTAACTCCTAAAAGGCTTGCACTAAAACCAGTAACTCTATGAACATCAGGTTGACTTTGCAATATCCTGCACCTTATATTTAAGCTTATACCTAGCTGCATGCAGACATATATGTATACCAAATGGTTCCTCTGTTCCAGTTCCTTCCTAAAGCACAGATGATTCACTTTGTTCTGTGACATGCAAGATAATGATACAAGAGAGGAAATAATAAAACTTGGACTTGTCAAGATGATAATTGGGTCTCAACAAGCAAGAATCAGGTTTCCAAGACACTATGACTGTCACCTCGTAAGACTGAGCACAGTCACATCACCAATAGATGGTGGATGGAGAGAAAGAGGATGATCACGTGTTCCTCCATGAACACATGAAAAGACTAGAATGAGAAAGAATTTCATCCAAGGCTCTGACAACTCATAACAATGCCTAGTGATTAGTAACCAACCTGTTTCATAAGACAGCCTCTTGCTGCTCACAAAGAGGAGTGTATTTAATGTATCCAGACGCCCATGCTTTGAATTTCTCTCTGGAGATAGCTGTCCACTAACAGGAAACTGTTCTAACTTCTGCTGCCCTAAATCCCACCTGAATTAGATGTCTTAAATAAACACCGTGATTTACCTCCCTACATGCACCATAAATTATCCCAACAAATGCACTGCTATAAATTAAATCAGTATGATAGATACATGCAATTGAGGGGTGTAGCACTTCATTAATTAAGTGGCATATTCATCTGCAATTAGTAAATAAGCTCTCAAATGTTGGCATGGATAAAGTGCATAAGGAATAACTGAAGCGTGATTCTTTTTCGTGATAGTTTCCTCAGGAAAACATAATTCATTCTAACCTAAAATTCAGAGATTGCTCTGACTCACCCCAAATAACATTTTTCAAAACAAATATACTATTCATAATGGAATGGAAGGGTGATTAAGGTTATATTAGAGACAGGGTTTGCTGGAACATTGCTTTTATTACTAACATTACCTAGTTGTTTTTAACCAGTTTTGTTTGGGAGTGGCAAAATCATCTTGTGTCACCTGTAATTGAACATAGAACACTTCAGGAGGAAAGTGTTCCACAAATATTTACAACTGAGGCAAGCTTATTTGCAAAGTATAATCATCTCCTTCTCTTATGTGAGTAACAGGAGTAAAATTTTCTATTAATTTCTATTAATTTTAAATTTCTAAATTAGAAATTAATTCATATTAATTTCTACATTTCTTTAAAGTTCTATTAATTAATTGTCATTCTGTTTGACAAAGAAGTCACAGAATCACAGAATGGTTGAGGTTGGAAGGAACCTCAAATGTCATCCAGTTCCAACTCTCTGCCATAGGCAGGGACCCCTCCCACTAGTACAGGTCACTCAAGGCCTCGACCAACCTGGTCTTGAACACCTCCAGAGAAGGAGCATCCACAACCTCCCCAGGCAACCCATTCCAGAATCTCACCACTCTCACTGGAAAGAACTTCTTCCTAACATCCAGTTTAAATCTCCCCTCTGCCAGTTTAAACCCATTACTCCTCATCCTGTTCAACAGTTCAATAGTGTGAACTACTCAGTAGACACTGACGGAGGTGGTCTAGGATCTCCTAACAGTTGTAGATCATGCTGACTGGAAAAAACAACAAACCCACCAGGATTTCCTGCTAAATCCTATAGAACTCTTACACTGATTGACATGGAGTTGATTTTTTCTTTTTTTTTGGCAATATCAACCGCTCAGCAGAACTTTCCTACCCCGCCATCACAGCCTAAGCAAGGAACTACAGTGCCAAAACACGATGTCAACACTTTCACTCTGAGTTTCAATTATTGTTTAGTCTTCCATCTGCAAGTCACGCATGAGTTTGGAAGCCCACGACACACTTTGCTGAGCCACAGCAAAAATCACGCTTGAACACCATGCAATCAGCAGCACTAAGGAGAAATCCAGTGGCATTTATATGCCATGCTGGATGCACATCCTGCAGAAGAAGCAGAACCCAGAACAACAAGCATTACCTATGAAGAACACATTCCTTCCTAGCATGTCCAGGGAATAGGACTCGCTGCGTTTATAGCGATCATCCTAAAGTATTATTGTATTAAATGTTTGGGGCACTTTCACTTACCTTTCAGAATTAAAGATTAATCAATTCCATGACTGTGGATATCTAAACAAAATGTATTGATCCCATTCATTTTTAAAAGCAGGACACCCTGCAGTCTTTCAGTATGTCATATTTCAACGCAAGGTTATTGATCACATTTTGACAACTCCTGATACTCTACTGGAGTTTAAGATACAGACAAAGTGTAAGATTTCATAGAATCATAGAA
>VWYK01074082.1:0-52527 GCA_013399775.1 Semnornis frantzii
TGTTCAGCCTGGAGAAAAAGAAGTCACCAGAGAGACCTTCTTGAAGGGATCTATCAGAAAGCTGGGGACAGACTTTTTAGCAGGGCCTGTTATGATGGTTTTAAACTGAGAGGGAAGATTCAGACTAGTCTGAAACAAGAAATTGTTTTTGGTGAGGGAAGTGAGACACTCTCTCAGGTTGCTCAGAGAGGTGGTAGAAGTCTCATCCCTAGAAACATTTCATGTCAGGTGGGACAGGGTTCTAAGCAATCTGCTCTAGTTGAAGATGTCCCTGTTGGCTGCAGGGTGGTTGGACCAGATGATCTCTAAAGGTCCTTTCCAACCTAAACCATTCTATGATCTCTGATGAGCTGCAAGGCCTGTCAGGAGCTCAAACCTGGGCTGCTGGCATTGCCAGTCTCTGCACAGTCTCAGAGGAAGGCAGGATTACTGCAGGTCCAGCCAACACCAGCCTTGCCTTCCGCCAGCCCAGAGCAGACCCTGAGCTTGGCCAGACCCCTCTGCTATTAAAAGCAAAAAATAAATGACTGCAGACATCTGGTTTGGGCAGAAGCTTGGCTTGCCAGGTTTCAGCCTGGAGGGGAAAGAGCTGTGCGTCTCCAGCGTGGTGATTTATTGAGGGCACACTTGGCCCCTCGCGGCAGTGGCACCAGCACCAGCGATGCTGCTGCCATACAGGAAAGACTTTATTAACTCACAGCTGCCTTTGCAGCCCAGGCACCAGGCACAGAGGGGCTGAATTTACTGCTTGGCTGTAAAATATCAACCTGCTTTACAGCAGTGAGTTCTCCAGTAGGGGCAGTGGGGGGGAAAAAAAAAAGGAGCCTGGTTTTAATGTGAGGTTTAATAAATTTATGAAGGGGGATTATGTGATGCAACTACTGGATAAAGCATGGGGCTGGGGGAGGTGTGGAGCAGAAACAGGGATGTTCTGGATGCAGAATGCTTCACCTCTGCTGGAAAAGGGAAGGCAGCCCACAAACGAGCTGCTGGATCCTAAAAGATCGCCTAGTCCACCACTGATAAAGAAGCATCTCTCTGACCAGGATAGGCTGAGAGACCTGGGGCTGTTTAGTCGGGTGAAGAGCACACTGAGAGAGGATCTTCTCAGTGCTCATCAACACCTGAAAGGCAGGGGGCAAGATGAGGCCAGACTCTTTTCAGTGGTGCCCAGCAATAGGACAGGACACAAACCAGAACCCAAAAGGTTCCACCTGAACTTAGTTCCTATGAGGGCACTGGAGCCCTGGACCAGGCTGCTCTGAAAGGTTGTGGTGGCTCCTCTGGAGACATTTCAAACCTGCCTCAACATTGTGACCCTGGGCAACCTGCTGTAGATCCTGATTTAGCAGAGGGGTGTTAGACTGGATGGTCCTCAGAGGTCCCTTCCTACCCCCACTAACGTGCTGGGATTCTGTGTGGCAAAGGTTGAGATGCGTTGCTGGGCTACAGCAGAAGCTGCTTCAGTCTCATCAGGATGTTTACCTCCACTGGCACAGGAAAAATGGCACAAAGGGAATAATTATTGCTTTTTCCACATGGCTGTTTAATCCTCTCTTGCCACTGGCCTCACACACGTTTACTGTATATTTGTGATGATGGCATCTAATGGGGATTGATTGCAGAGGGACCTCACAATCAAGTACTGGTGTCACTAGGCAATGCTTTGGAGACACTCACAGTCCTGCCCCAGCTCCTGCCTTGTGTTATAGAGGAGCTCTGACTTCCAAAAGTGGGACTGGGAAGCAGCACTTCTGCTTCCAGGTGGTTCAGGAGAGGCTTGAAGGAAGAGTTCTCAGTGCTGTTACAGATGCACTGATCAATACGAGCAGGAACTGGATGCGAGTCATGAATCACTAACGGTGCCATCAGCCAGGCCCGTGTCTGCAGAGCATTGCCCTACCTCTCAATGGTAAAATCAATGAAGAGTCTGTTCAGAAGGTACTTGGAGTTCGCAGGGAGGTCAGCTCTAGAATGTTATTTCCACTTTATCATTGAAAAAATATACACAGAATCTCACAGGTTGCTTTCAATAGCCTTCATAAAAAAGTATAGAATCATAGAATCATTTTGCTTGGAAGACACCTTTGAGATCATTGAGTCCAACTCTCAACCCAGCACTGCCAGGTCACCACCACATAATGTCATGTCCCTCAGCACCACATCTTTTAAACCCCTCCAGGGATGAGCACTGCACCACTGCCCTGAGCAGCCTGTTGCAGAGCTTGACAACCCCTTTGCAGAAGAAATTGCTCCTCATGTCCAACCCAAATCTCTGCTGGCACAGCTTGAGGCCATTTCTTCTTTTCCTATTGCTTGTTCCTTAGGAGACCAGACTAACAGAAATCTAAAGACCAATTTCCAGTTGTCCCTTTTCTGCATGAGCCAGTAATTAACTCTTACCAGAATGAAGCTCCTTTACCAGCGAGGACATGGTGTTTGTGATGGAATCGGCTGCTACTAGTAGGTCATTGCGGAGGTTCCTCCTCGTACCTGGGAGCAGAGCAAACACACAATCAACAGTGCCACTGCCTCACCTCCTCATGCCATGATGCTTGCCCACATGCTCAACCTCATTGCTCTTCACAAGGGTGTCCTCCTTGGGATAGCACTTGGACGACCCAGCATGTGGTAGAGCCTGTTCAGATCCACGTTGCTTAACAAGAGATGATGATTTTACACGGAACAGTTGGGACTCGATGATGTTAAAGCCTTCTTCCAACCAAAACCATCCTATGATTCCGTGATTTGCTCTGAAAGAAGTCAGTTGTGCTTGGCTGCCTGATGGGTATCACACCACTCTTCTCAACAAGGACACTGCTCATACATCAGCTGAAGGGCAGATGCTTGTCTCCCCAAGACCTGAGTGGCTGGGTGCAAGCTGTGCCACAGCCCATGCCTGCTGTCTGTGCAGAGTTGTTACTGCTGCCAGATCCTCTGCTGTAATCGATACCACTGAGGTTTGAGTGCAGCAAGAGACAACTGACTTCTCACCCTCCTGCATTGCTGGAGGAAGCAATCCTTTTCCCTGGGATGTTGTGCAGTCAGGAGCATGGCACCTTGATGTCACTCACTGTGACACTGTCCAGTGTCAGTCTCCACACCCAGCTTGTGCCAGCCTCTGCTCCGGGAACCCCATCAGCAAGTGAACATCTGCTGTGGCTCTGCAAGAACAGCTAGGAAGGGCCAAGATCAGCAGAGGAACTGTTGAACTGGTTGCTGCACATAGAAGAGAGCAGCAAAGGCAGCAGGGGTTGATAATAATTGTCTCTTGCTGCAAATGGGAAGATAATGATCTTCTTTGCTAGCTGTTCTGGCTCTATGTAGCAGAGCTGGTCATAATATCACAGAATCACAGAATTGTTTTCGTTGGAAAAGACTTTTAAGATCACCAAGTCCAACTGTTAAGCCACCACTGCCTCAGCATCATATTTACATGCCCCTGAACATCACATTTACAAGTCTTCTAAACCCCTCCAGGGATGGGGAGTCCACCATTGCTCTGGGCAGCCTGTTTCAGGGCTTGATAATCCTTTTGGGGAAGAAATTATTCCTCATGTCCAACGTAAACCTTCCCTGCAACAGCTTGAGCTCATTTTCTCTTGTTCTATGACTTGTTCCTTGGGAAAAGAGACAGACCCCACCTCACTCCAACCTGCTTCCTGGAAGCCTTAGAGAGCAAGTCTTCCCTGACCCTCCTTTTCTCCAGGCTAAACAACTCATTTCCACAACCGCTCCACACAAGCAAGACCTGTGCTAGACCCTTCACCAGCTTCATTGCCCTTCTCTGCACAGTCTCCAGCACCTCAGTGTCACTGTGATGAGGGACTCAGAACTGAACCCAGTATCTGAGGTGTGGCATCAACAGTGCCCAGTACAGGGGGATGTCTGACCTAGTGCTGCTGACCACACTATTGCTGACTGAGGCCAGGATGCTGTTTGCCTTCTTGGCCACCTGGACACACGCTGACTGTTGACCAACACCTCTAGATCCTTTTCCTCTGGGCAGTTTCCAGCCACTATGCTTCAAGCCTGGAGTTCATGGGGTTGTTGTGACCCAAGTTCTTTACCTGGCACTTGGCCTTGTTTTACCTCATCCCACTGGCCTATCAATCCAGTCTGATCAGGTCCCTCTGTAGAGCCTTCCTACTACTCTCAAGCAAATTAATCCTCCTATCCATCTTGGTGTCATCTGAAACTTACTGAGGGTGCCCTCAATCACTCTGATGAGAACAGGCCTCAGTATTGAGCCCTGAGGGACACTACTTGTCACCAGCTGCCAAATGGAGTTAACTCCATATTCTCGTGGCTGCACATCCTGCCAACTGCAGTCCAATTTCGCTGTGCCCATAGACGCTGCAGACATGACTCACTGTCCTTGCTGAGCCCCTTTTCCTCCAGCACCTTTTTGTGCTCCTTGTTTCTGTTTGATCTGGAGGCTTTGATGGCATGGAGCCGTGGTTTCTGCCCAGGTTGTGAAGCTGATGGCCCCAAGCTGAAGTGTTGCTGGTTCCTGTGCTGGCTCACTGGCACCACCTCAGCTGTGCTTGAGCTTTAACTGCTCACAGAAAACAGCTTTAGGTGGCCTGTTATCCCACATAAGCAACAGACGTCTGCACTGGCACAGCCTCAACCACTTTGATGCTGAGAGCCTGACATTTCTCCAAGATCTTGGTGATGAGATTCTGTCTTGCCATTTACTCCAGCAAGGCAGCACATGGAATCACTGGAGACATCGGATGTGACATTTTTCAGCTTTACAGAATGGCAGTGACGACAACTCTACGTTACAGGGTCACTTTTGTTTGAAGTTGGGTGTCTCTCTCATTCCAGATGCACTGCTTTTATCTCCCAAATGCTCTGCTGGTTTTCACTCTGTCCTTGGCTGTGGAGATGTCAGAGCTTCTGCACTGTGCTGTTTGAGCGCTGCTGGAGTTTGCTTCCGAGCTGACTTAACTCCATCGGTGGCTTTTTCACAGAACCATCAAATCACAGATTGATTTTGGTTGGAAAGTCCATCCAGTCCAACCCCACTGCTGTGAGCAGGGACATCTGTAACTAGAGCAGGTTGCTCAGAGACCCATCAAACCTTGCCTGGAACTGCTCCAGAAATGGGGCATCTCTCTGGGAAACCTGGGCCCATACCTCACCGCCCTCAGTCTGGTCCGAATCTCCCCTCTTTCAGTTTAAAACCACTACCCCTTGTCCTGTCACCACAGGCCCTGATGAAAGATCTGCCCCCAGCTTTCTTAATGACCTCTTTAGGTACTGAAAGGGTGCAATTAGGTCTCCCTGAAACCTCCTCTTCTCCAGGCTGATCAACCCCAACTCACTCAGTCTGTCCTCATACCAGAGGAGCTCCAGCCTTCCAAGTTAGGTTGTCAACTGACCAGCATCACGCCCACGATGGGTGGCACCAAGGCACTGGATGTCCCTGTGCAATTTCTGGGAAAGCCTGAAGATACTGGCCAATAATTTAGTATGGGACCTGGATCTAGGACTGACTAGGGAACGGATCGAGTGGGTTGGACCAATGGCCTGAGGCATAACAAGGCCTGCTGCTGGGTCCTGCAGTTCAGTCACAACAACCTCTAGGCTTGGGGAAGAGCAGCTGGAAACTGCTCGTTGCAAAAGGACCTGGGGCTGCTGGTTGGCAGCGGCAGATGTGCCCAGGTGGCCAAGAAACCCAACAACATCCTGGGCCTCAATCAGCACGCAGTCAGCAGGGCAAAGTCAGGGATTGTCTTCCTGTACTGGGCACCGGTGAGGCTGCAGATCAAATACTGGGTTCAGTTCTGAGTCCCTCACTACAACAAAACTGGTGCAACTGAGCCTGGAAAAAAGGAAGCTTAGGGGAGACCTCACTCTCTATGGCTCCCAGAAAGGAGGTTGGAGTGAGGTGGGGGCCCTGTCTCTTCTCATAAGGAATGAGTCATAAGACAAGAGGAAATGGCCTCATGTTGCTATAGGAGGAATTCAGGTTGGACATGGGAATGATTTCTTCCCCTAAAGGGTTGTCAAGCCCTGCAACAGGCTACCTAAAGAAGGTGATGGACTCCCCAGTCCCAGGCAGGTTTAAAAGCCGTGTAGATGTGGTGCTGAGGAACATGGTTTGGTGGTGACCTGTCAGTGGTGGGTTAACAGTTGCACTTGATAATCCTAAAGGTCTCTTCAAACCAAGAGTGACTGAACGATTCTATGACCTGTAACTGAGGAGACTTCTCTGCATCACCTACACAAAGAGGTCACTTTACCCAGATTTCTAGATGTCCCTAACCCTGTCTCTGACCATGACTGTGAAGGATGACCACTGCCATGCCTGGTATTACTTCTGTGAGTGAAAGGCTGAAAAAGTCCAGCCTGTCTCCCCTGTGAAGCTGACGAACAACGTTATCGAGCTTGTCTAGACATCTACGTGCAGGAGTCACTTGAAGCCCTTCTGCCTGGTGGCATTCAATTATTTTATTACGAGAAAACACAGAAACTTTATCCTGTTTCCTGCATTTTCTCTTTGCTCTGAATTTGCCTGATTTTGCGTGACTAGTCTGAAACAGCTCTAATTGTGCAGATGGCCCTTCCGGAAGGATCAGCCCAGGAAACTTATTACGGAGGCTGTTGAACATTCTTCTTGCAAGAGTTTGTCTAGGAGTTGAATGAGCCACTGTTGTGGTTATGGTGAGAGGAAGCTCCACCTCTCTCTTGGCAATGGTGCATTGTATTTGCATCTGGAGTTCCGGGCTCCCCAGTTCAAGAGTGGCAGGGAAATACTAGAGGGAGTCCAAGGGAGGTCTAGGAGGATGATTAAGGGATTGGAACATCTTCCTTGTGAGAAAAGGCTGAGAGACCTGGGGCTGGTTAGCCTGGGGAAGAGAAGACTGAGAGGGGATCTTATTAATGTTATTTATAAATAACCAAAGGGTGGGTGTCAAGAAGAAGGAGCCAGTCTCCTTTCAGTGGTGCCCTGTGATAGGATGAGAGGCAACGGATACAAACTGAAACACAGAAAGTTTCACTTCAACATTAGGAAAAACTTCTTTACTGCAATGGCAATGGAGCACAGGAAGAGGCTGCCCAGAGGGGTTGTGGAGTCTCCTTCTCTAGAGACTTTCAAACCCTGGATGCATTCCTGTGTGGCCTGTCCTAGGTGGTGCTTTGGCAGGGAGGCTGAGCTAGTTGATCTTCAGAGGTCCCTTCCAACCCCTACCACTCTATGACTGTATGAACTGAGATGCCCTGAAGGACCACTTTCTCTTCCAAGATGAACAGCAGCATTAGTTTTCTGATTAGATGGAGACCTCTCTATCTGACTATCTCACCTGGAATATCATCAGGGAATTTATCTAATAACGTGTTACTTCATTCACTCTACGACCATGCAGAAGATCATTAAATTACCTATGGATAAAACTCCTATAATCTTCAAATCGTGGAATTGTTTTGGTTGGAAAAGATGTTTGAGATCATCAAGTTCAACCATTAACTCAGCACTACCAAGTCACCACTAAACCATGTCCTTCAGCACCACATCTACGCAGCTTTTAAAACCTTTCAGGGTTTAAAACCCTGAAAGATTTAGGACTACATAATCAAGGCCCCAGGGATTCAATTCTGTAAGGGTTTCCTTTGCTAGACCTTCTAGCACTGACAGGGAAGAAGACTTGTGCCATGGGAGGGAAGACGAGACATTGACATCCCTGGTTGCTCTTAAGTCAGAGCAGCAAGATGTGGAACAACACTGAGATCTTCGCTCCCTTTACCTCCTCTTTCCCGCCATAATATTTTATAAGAATCTGGTAGTTTCTTACAAATCCAGAAATGTCTAATTCTGGGCTCACCACTTCAGAAACTGACAAGAACTACTGGAGAGAGTCCAGTAGTGGCTACAAAGATGAGATCTGGGGCTGTTTAGCCTGGAGAAGAAAAGACTAAGAAGGAATCTTCTCAATGCTTACAAATATCTAAAGATAAGAGTCAAGAGGATAGGGACAGACTCTTTTCAGTGGTGCCCAGCAACAGAACGAGGGGCAACAGGCACAAACTGGAACCCAGGAAGTTCCATCTGAACATGAGGAAATTTTTTTCTCTTGTGAGGGGGCTGGAGCACTGAAGAGGCTGCCCAGAGAGGTTATGGAGTCATCTTCTCTGGAGAGATCCCAAACTTGCCTGGACATTGTGATCCTAGGCAATCTGCTGAGGGTGACCCTGCTTTAGCAGCAAGGTTGGAGTAGATGATCTCCAGAGGTTCCCTTCTGACCCCCACCATTCTGTGGATATGGAAAAGTCAAGCAATATAATTTGAATATTCTTATTATAAAAAGCCCCCATAAAACAGGTGTTCATCAGGCACTGACAATAGATTTTTTGTTTCTGAGGAGTGGTCACCACCATTGACACCAAGCTGCAATGATGTGGCTGCTGCCCAAGTTGCTAGCCCAGCCCTGTATAATTTAAAAAAACACCTGGCTCATTGCAACAGATATTTGAGATGCTGTCAGGTGTTAAAAACCTAGAAAAAAACAAGTTTTCACTCTGAGCATTCTCAACAGGTCCTGACGAAGACAATCCCATTATGAAGTAGTCAGTCAAGTAAAAGGCATGAAGGAGCCTGTGATTAATGACGTCAGCTTCTGCCTGGGCCAGGAGCTGGAGGAAGAGAGCTCTGGTGATTGCAAACAGTGCAGAGGAGTTTGCTTTGTCATGGCTTTTCCCTGTGCCTCTGAAGAAAAAAAAGCAGATGGATGGAGAGTGAATTTGGTGCCAGAGAAACAGTGCACAATGAAAACATATCGAGTAGGACAGCTAATGTGCTACTCCAGTTGTGTTCAGTACTCCAGCAGCAAAGGGAATAATTTCTTCTCTTTGTGCTTTCCCCCTTAAGAAAGAAGAGGGGAAAACACTGAGGCAGATAGAGCTGATTTTCCCCAGGAACTGGTGGGACTCATTGCTCTGCTCTTCCCCTTCATGCAGCCTGAAGAAAAGAAAGTTGATCTGCAGAGGAGAATGGGGGGAGGAGAGGCAGCTGCCAAAGACATCACTTGAGAGCTCTCGGCTGTACTATCAAACTTCTTGTAGAGATGAAGAGGAGGCGACTGGACCACCCACAGCAACAGATGGAGTGTTGTGCCTCTGGTATTTGGCATCCTGCCTCCCTGGAAATGCCTGCTCCTGCTGTCATTTCTGGAAGTGTTTAGAGAGATGAGGAGCTTGTTCCTACCCAAGGGATCGGAAAAAGACACCTCCTGAGTTGTAGATACTCTGTGTTTTCAGGATGGACGTCCTCCATCGCCTGACCTGTTCACTGACTGAAGCTCTGGAGAACAAATAGCAGCCTTTCTCTCTCTTGAGTGTCCTGGAGCTCCAGGCTTGACATCCTCGTCGGAGCACCCCAGCCATCAAGTTAAAAGTATTGCCTGATGCATCCTGCTCCTCTGCTACCATCCTCACCTTCTTCTGTCAGCAGCTCATTTAGGCATGGAAGAAATGTGTTCTAAAAGGATAGAACTCATAAGCAGCTGATAAATCGAGTGCATAAAGAAGAGTGTGGTCAAGAGAGGCTCTCCTTCCCCTCTACTCTATGCTACTGAGGAAGCATTTGCAGTCCTGGGCACCCCAGTTCAAGAGAGACAAGAAATTACTGGAGAGAGTACAGCAGAGGCTACTAAGATGATGGGACTGGAGAAAAGGCTGAGAGACCTGAGGCTGTTTAGCCTGATGAAGAGCAGCCTGAGAGGGGATCTTCTCAATGCTCATCANTCCAAACCTGCCTGAACATTGTGATCATGGGCACGCTGTTGTGAGTGACCCTGCTTTAGCAGGAGGGTTAGACTGGATGATCTCCACAGATCCCTTCCAATCTTCATCATGCTGTAAGTCCACAAAACACAAACTGCTATCTAAAAATTGTTTGGTTTTGAGGTACAGCAGCATTTCTGGGAGGTTTATTTTCATGTTTCCTTTGTTTTGAAAAAGGAGAGCATCCATCTGACAAAGGTATTTGACATAAACATTCACAATCTTCCCTTCCCAGTATGAGAAACCACCACCTCCAGGTTTGGGACTCCATATGTTACAACTTGTCATCTTTTAGAGAAATAAACAGCTTGGCCCCTACAACAAGGCGAGAGCTTTCGCTTATTGCAAAGGACCAACACACGAGAGGCTGCAGCACCCTGTCACTACAGGCTCTAAGATGTCCAAAATCCAGTGGGATTTCCCTTGGAGTATCAAAATATCCACACAAAGAGCCACTGCCCAGTCTCTGCTCACAAACAGGTGAAACCCTTGGCAGTGCTTTAGGTGGATTTTCTGTCCTTCTTTCTTTTATCCTCAGTAAGAAGATTATTATACATGAGTGGATGTCCATCTTCAGAGGTGCAGATCATGTTCAGGATCTGTGGATCATATGAATCTATTAAAATCACCAGAAGAGACCAGGCCCTTCTGCTGTTTTTATTCACAGCTCTGGGGTGCTTCTGGAGTACCAAAGATGAGGAGGTCTGGACAGAGGTCCTACAAGAAATGGCTTCCTTCATCATGAGCAGAGCTGAAGTAAGCAGGACTGCAGAATAACTGATTTCACCTCCACTGCAGTGAGAAAATGGTCCCAGAAGGGTAAAAAAAATGTTTCCCACATTTCTTGATATCAGACTGACAGCCATGTCTTTGCTTTCTGCCTTCCAGTATCTCCAGGCAGTCAAACCTCTTCAGGATGTGAGGATGAGGCAGTGGTCTGCACAAGTTTTCATCTCATCTGGTCACCTCCACATTTTGGAGCCCTTCTTGAGTTGATGATGGCTCTGACATGGAGCAGTTTGACTTCTTTGCAACGCGTGACTGTCAAACTTCATGTTTTTATAGAAAGCAGCAGCAGCTAAGTATAAACTCACACTGCCTACAGAAGTTGGGGGATAAAAATGTGTGTCAACTGCTGTCCTGATTCTTCTACAGAGCCCAATGAGCTGCATTATTTACAAATGGATAGCTTACCCGCTTGGTCCAAGCACACAGATGTCACCAAAGAATCTGGGGACATGGTGGACAGAAGAATGCAGCTGGAACCCCAGCAACACTAAACTCTGTTTAGTGAGCAGTTGGCAGTGATGAGTTTACACTGAGGGTGGCGAGACACTGGCTCAGGTTGCCCAGAGAGATAGTAGATGCTTCATCCCTGGAACCAGGTCAGGTTGGTTGAGGCTCTGAGCAATGTGCTCTAGTTGCAGATGTTTCTGCTGACTGCAGGGGGTGTAGGATTAGATGAGCTTGAAAGGTCCCTTCCAACTCAAACCATTCTATGACTCCATGAATTTGGGCCCAAAAGTGATAGTTTTATTTCAAATGCAGAGGGGAGTAACATATAGAAAAGGTGCAAAAGAAGCAGCTTCAACCATTGGAGCAAGAAAAAGTTCATTGTACTGTGTCCTCCTGCTTCTTCATTATTCCTTCTTTGTCCTCTCCCCCTCTCCCCAATACTCCAGGTGTGAGGCCTGTTTGTTTTCTTATTTCAGGTTACTAAACTCTTTATTTCCCTCATGCAAGTCACAGTCGAGTTCAAGCACCAGATTTTTAAGTACAATGACTTTTTGATGCCTTACTGTTCAGTTGCTTTCTGGGATGGAAGATCACTTCCCCAGAGAGATCATCATGACAGAAATAATGCCATTAAATTGTAAAGATTAAAAATCTGCCCTCAGTCTCTTTGATCCAGAGCACAGGAAGGAGTTTCATGGATACTGTCTTGATATTGGTGAGTTACACTTCTGTTGCAGGAAGGAATGGTTTGGGTGGGAAGTGACCTTTAAAGGTCATCTAGTCCAACCTCCACCACTTCTCTGGGCAACCTGGGCCAGCATCTCACCACCCTCATCTTAAATAATGTCTTTCATCCAGTCAGAGTCACCCCTCTTCCATATGCTGATGCAGGACTAACATCAGATGTGGTTGTGCTCTGTGTGATACTCACCTTGCGTGAAAGCTTCCTGCACGTCTCCCCCGACACCTACAAGCGATTCCTGTGGGCCGTGAGTTGGGGTAGAGCCTGCAGAGGTGGATCTGACAGGCATGGGCATGGGGTGGCTGGCTCCATGGGTGGGCGAGGAGTGTGCTGAGCCTGCTGCTTGCACCTGCATGAGACATGAGACACAGTTTCCAAATTTTAAAGGGGTTTTTGGGTCAATGCTGAAAAAAAAAGAGCAATGCTCTAAGGACAGATGCTTCACCCAACCACTCTCAGTTTGGGTAATGATGGAATGTGTGATGGGTAGAAGTTGTGGGAGGACCTCACGGTGGTACTCTGGATGCAGCTCATCACACAGTGCCCAAGGTAGAGCTGCACATAGTTCATTATCTATGAGCTATGTTTGGTTTACCCACTGCCTCCATACCACATGTCTACTGTGTCACTGGGTCAAACAGCAAGTTAGAAAACCCCAGGAAGGTGCAGAGTCACCTTCCCAGCCATGTGCTCCAGAAGGACCGGTCTACCACTTGGTATCTGCTTGTCCTTCCTGTGGGCAGCAGTGAGGAAACCTCCGGAGCTCCATGGTACCACTGCTACTGCTACTTCAGCTACTGCTGAAGGTCCATCCCCTTTTCAAATGTGTTTTTATAAATTTAATATATTTTATATAGAATCATAGAATGGTTTAGAGTGGAAAAGACCTTTAAGATCATCAAGCCCAACAGTTAACCCAGTGCCAAGTCACCACTAAACCATGTCCCTCAGCACCACATTTCATCTACACTGTTTATAAATCACTCCAGCCATGGGGACTCCACCACTGCCCTTGGCAGCCTGTTCCAGTCCTTTACAATCCTTCTGGGGAAGAAATTGTTTCTCATGTCTAATCTAAACCTCTCCGGGTGCAGCTTGAGGCCCTTTTCTCCTGCCCCGTTGCTTGTTCCTTGTAATAACAGACTGATACCCACCTGTCTCCAACCTCCTTTCATGGAGTTGTAGAGAGCAAGGTGGTCTCCCCTGAGCCTCCTTTTCTCCAGGCTAAATAAACCAAGTTGCCTCAGCTGCTCCTCACAAAACTCGTGCTCTAGACCCTTCACTAGCTTTGTTGGACACGCTCCAGCACCTCAATGTCCTCGTCCTTCACTAGAAAGCGGAGGGTCTGCACAGTCTGGTTAGGTTCCTCCTCTCCAGAAGCTGCTCCCTCCCCATCACCCATCCTCACCTCAGGAGGCAAAGATGTCACCTTCCCTGAAGCATTACCCATTATTTATGAGGGGGTTGAATGTGTCCAGTTCTACTTAACTGTTAATAATCTGGTTGTTCTCTGCAGCCACTTGTGTCTGTCAACCACCTCTGAACTGACTGCAGGGTCATTAATGATCAGTTCTGTCTGGTTTGCTGGTGAGTCTTTATGAGCTGTGACCGTGCCTGCACAGAGGCAGAGTCCCTGTGCTGCTGCTGATGAAAGGAAAGTCACTCAGTAATAATTACAGGCGAGGGGCATTAAACCCCCCCAGCCTCTCAGAGCAAAGCCTGGCATCTTTGTGCCCTTCTGCTTGTCACCTTTTTGTGAGCCTCCTCATCCTTTGCTCCCAGTTACCAGGAGCATGCACCAGTTACTGGGACAACCTGGTCAGTGCAGTGCTGATGCTGAGCAGTGACACCACCAGCACCCAATACAGAGCTGACGTTGCCAGCACCCTGTGGCAGCACTGGCACTTCACACAGCATTGATACCACCAGCACACCACACAGCTGTGACATTACCAGCAACCTTCACAGTGCTGACACCACCAGCACCCAGCACAAGTGACATCACCTCAAGGGTGACATCACCAGCAGAGCAGTTGCACCTTGCCCAACTCACACAGTGGTGACACTTCCAGAACCCCGCACAACGATGACACCAACAGCACCTTGTGCAGCAGTGACACTGCCAGCACCCTGCACAGCAGTGACACCACCAGCAGACTGTACAACAGTGACAATGCCACAGTGGTGACACCGCCAGCACCTCACTCAGTGGTGACACTGCTGTGTGATGTGTTCTTGTGATGGGGCAGGACACCTTTCAAAGGTAAAATTGCCAGCAGCTTCCCTTGCCTTTAATGAAACCTCACACAGAACTTTCAAAATGACCTGAAAAATCACAGAATGTCAGGCACTGGAAGTAACCTTCAAAGCTCATCCAGTCCAATCCCTCTGCCAGAGCAGGATCCTGATCACAGAGGAATGCATCCAGGTGGGTTTTGAGTATCTTCAGAGTGAGAGACTCCACAACCCCTGTGGGCAGCCTGTCCCAGTGTTCTGCCATCCTCTCAGTGAAAAAAAAATCCTCCTCATGTTTACATAGAGCTTCCTATGCCTCAACTTCCACTCAAAGCTCCTTGTCCTGTTGTTGGGCTAAATAAGCAGAAACAGGCAGGAGTACCCAAATTTGCACAGATTTGTGGCACAAGGTGCCTGCCCATTGCTCAGTGCTCCCAGTGTGGTACAGAAGATAGCATGGCAAACAGTGGTGTTCACCCATCCCATGGCTCTGAGATGAAGGAACTGTTTCATCTCTTCTCCTCCCTCAGAAGCTGCTCAGAAGAGGAAAAATCAGCCAATGTGTGAATTAAGACAGAAAGCCAGGAAGAAACCCAGTGCCAGCACCACAATGGAGACAGAGTCCAACAAGTCAGAGCTCTGCTAGCATCAGGAAGGAGCCTAAAGGAACGTTGTATGTTATGAAGATTGTTTCCCAGGTTGCACCTTTGTACCTTAGCACACGTTACTGTTAACCACCTGAGACCTTCTGGTGGCAGCTGTGGGAGGAACTACAAATGAAAAATCACCAAGAGATTTTGTTATTTGGAAAAGCAAGAGCTCAATGGATGGAGTAAAACCTCGCCGGGCACCTTCTCTCCCCAAAATACATGCCAAAGCAGCAAGGGGACAGATCTTACCCTGCATGGCAAACTTGATCCATCCCAGCCATCTACACATCTGGCCAGTGGTGATTTGTGCAGATGTGCTTGTGCCTTGAACCACAAGGGAACCTCAAGCCTTAGAACCACCATGGCAAAGAGCTGGGAGAGAAGTGCCCAGACACTGTCTGCAGCAACACAGCATGATGGGGTTGGAAAGGACCTGAGGATCATTTGTCCAATCCTCCTGCTAAAGCAGGGTCACTCACAGCAGGTTGCCTAGAATTGCAATGTCCAAGTGGGTTTGGAATCTCTTCAGAGCTGGAGACTCCACAACCTCTCTGGGCAGACTCTTCCAGGACTCTGGTGCTCTCACAGGAAAGAAGCTTCTCCTCACACTCAGATAGAATCTTCTGGGTTCCAGTTTGTGCCTATTGCCCCTTGTCCTGTTGCTGGGCGCCACTGAAAACAGTCTGTCCCTATCCTCTTGCTCCCTGCCCTTTAGCTATTGCAGAGCATCGAGATGCCCTCTCAGTCGGCTCTTCTCCAGGCTAACAGCCCCGGGTCTCTGAGGCTTTCCTTCTCAGAGAGGCGCTCCAGTTCCCTCAGCTTCTATGCAGCCTCCATGCACAGAGACTTCAGCCCTGAGGGAAGGAAATTTTGTTTTCACCACCACTTCTCTCTCTCCTTTAGTATTCTTAGAATGAGTGCCCGAGCACTTGATGTATTGTTTACAGCCTGCTTTGCCCACTGGGCACACAGATGGGCGGTGCTGATTTGCATAGAGCCAGTGGAGCAGAGAAGCTGGAATGTCCCTCACCCGCGACACTCCTGGAAACCGCAGTGACTGTGACAGCAGCTCGCCAGGGCGCACACAAACGACGCTATCTCGGCGGGACGGAGCCACATTTCCCTCTTCCCTTTCTTCATGCACGGTCACAGCACTGTGCTCAGCTGCCTCATGTGACCCCACCCTACAGCACTCAGCAGCAGAAGGAGGACATGAGAGTTTTTGGTTCAGTGAAGGCTTTATCTCACCTTCATCAGAAACTCCCTGATGGAGACATGGCTCCTGCTCAGGACCACAGAGCTACAAATCCTAGGCTAATGGGGTTCACAGAACTCAAGTGAGATCACACAGTCGCCAGGAGCTGCACTGAAGGGTTGGCCCCAGCCAGTGACTAAGCTCCCACCACCTGCTCATGCATTCTCCACCATGATGGAGGAAAGAAATGGAAACACAAGAGCCAGAAAGACTTGTAAGACAACCTGAGATGGACTTCCTAGGCAAGGAGACAAGAACCTCTCACTCCTGATCTAAAAGAGGAATGAAAATGCAAGTCCTGACCAACACAGACACGAACCCCTCCTAAGCAGCATCTACAAGTGGGAAATGTCATGGTCTGAACTCCACCTGTGTGTGCAGGGCACGTGCAAACTTGTTACAAGGCCCTTCCAAGTTTATGTCTCCAGAAGGAAAGAAAGAATCTGATTACAGAATCACTGAGGCTGGATTAGACCTCTGAGATCATCAAGTCCAGCCTACGACCTAACACCACCACATCTACAAGATCACATCACTAAATGCCACATCCAGTCTTTCCTTAAACACGTCCAGAGATGGCAAATCCACCACCTCCCTGGGCAGCCCATCCCAGTGAATCCAGAATAATTATGGATGATTACTTGGGAGATCTCACTGAGAATGTAGTCCCCATCAGATGGCCACATTTTTAATGAGTGGAGATGCCATCTGGAGAGGCCTAGAATGAGGTAGAAATCCTGGCTTGTGTAAGCCATGGTGTGGCAAGGAGGACAAGCATAGGCATTATCCCCTGTACTTGGCACTAGTGAGGCTGCACAGCAAGTACTGGGTTAAGTTTTGGCTCCCTCGCTTCACGAACATGGAGCTGCTAGAACATGTTCAAAGAGCAGTGGAAGGTGATGAAGGGTCTAGAGCACAAGTCCTGTGAGGAGTGGCTGGGGAAACTGGGGCAGTTGAGCCTGGAGAGCAGGAGGCTCAGGGAAGATTTTCTTGCTCTCCACAACTCCTTTAAAGGAGGACGGAGACTAGTGGGTGTTGGTCTCTTTGCCCAAGGAACAAATAGGACAAAAGGAAATGACCTCAGGTTGTGCCTGGAGAGAGAGGTTTATGTTGGACATAAGGAACAATTTCTTCCCCTAGAGGGTTATCAAGACCTGCAACAGGCTGCTCAGGGCTGACACATGGTGGAGTCCCCATTCCTGAAGGACTTAAAAGTTGCGTAGATGTTGTGCTGAGACATGGTTTAGTGGTGAGCTGGCACTGCTGGATTTACAGCTGAACTCAATGATCTTACAGGTCTCCTCCAACCAAAATGATTGCATGACGTCATAGCTGCAGAGCGTGAAACCTGTCCTAGAAAGCACTTTATCTACTGAGAAAGCAAGAAAGCCACCTGGGGTGGAGGCAGAGAGAGCAGCACAGAGCCACACCAGCGTGGCCCCTGCATGACAAACAGGTGCCAGAGTACAGTGATGGGACTTGGTCAGGGCAGAGGAAGCTGTGGGAGGACACAGAGGTGTAGCAGTGCCTCTGCAGCTGTGGGACATGAAGCAGGACAGCCCAGAGGCAGTGACTGCTAGCAGGTACGCTCAGGGATCCCTCCCAGGGCTGGATGTTGTGATGTCGCTGAGAAGGGCTCATAAATCACTCTTGCAACCTTCTTTCTCCAATAGCTGAAGGCAAGGGGAGTAAAGGAAGGAATGAGGCAAGGTTCAAAAAACAGTGGAGTTGAGGCTGCTCTCATGGTTTCTGAAGCTGTTAACATTCAACATGAAGCAGAACAAAGCCAAATACAAGGTCCTGCACATGGGTCGTGGCGATCGCTGGTATCAATCCAGGCTGGAGGCTGAAGGGGTGGAGAACAGCCTTGCAGAGAAGGACCTGGGGGTGCTGGTGGGTGAAAAGCTGGACAGGAACTGGCAGTATGTGCTCACAGCACAGAAGTCAACTGTCTCCCAGGCTGCATCCAAAGCAGTGTGGCCAGCAGATGGAGGGAAGGGATTCTGCCCCTCTGCTCTGCTGAGACTCCACCTGCAGCGCTGTGTCCAGCTCTGGAGTCCCCAGCAGAGGAGAAACATGGACTTGTTGGAGAGGGTCCAGAGAAGGCCACAACAATAACATGAGGTCTGGAATCCCTCTGCCATGAAGACAGGTTGAGAAATTTGGGTTTATTGATTGTAGAGATGAGAAGGATGAACTTACTGTGGCCTTTCAGAGCCAAAAATGATTCATCGGAAAGCTGGGGACAGACTTTTTAGTAGGGCCTGTTGTGACAGGACAAAGGGTGATGGCTTTAAACTAAAAGAGGGGAGATTCAGACTAGTTTGAAGGAAGAAATTGTTTATGCTGAGTGTGGTGAGACACTGGCACATGTTTCCCAGGGGGGTGGTACACATCCCATCTCTGGAAACATTCCAGGTCAAATTCAACAGGGCTCTGAGCAACCTGCTCTAGCTGAAGATGTCCCTGCTGACTGAAGTGGGATGGGACTAGATGACATTTAAAGGTTCCTTCCCACCCAAACCATTCTGTGATTCGATGATTCCATGAAAATGGGAGTTTGCTCTGGTGCAGGCCTGCAGAAGTTGTGCCAGGGGAGGTATAGGCTGGATATTAGGGAGGACGTTCCTCACAGAGAGAGCGATTTGCCACTGGGCTGCCCAGGGAGGTGATGGAGTTGCTGTCCCTGGAGGTGTTCAAGAAAAGTCTGGATGGGGCAGTTACTGCCATGGTCTAGTTGATTGGATAGGGCTGGGTGATGGGTTGGACTGGATGATCTTGGAGGTCTCTTCCAACCTGGCTGATTCTAGAATACAAGCACTGCAAAAGAGGATGCTTGGTGGTGGCTGATTTTTCCTCATACACGTTTACTCAAGTTACCCTGTGATAAAAACTGGAATGCTGCAGAGCCAGTTCGGTGTCAGACCCTTCAGTTTTGTCCTCACAGCTTTCACAGAGGGATCAGATGTGTGCTACAAGCACAACTGCGGCAGCCTGTGGGACAAACTGTATTTTCTTGTGGCACCACTGAAATGGTTCTCCCCATTTCTGCTCAGCAGCCCCTTGTGCAATTCATTATCAAGACTGCAGCCCCTGGGGCTTAATTTCCCTGTGAGACATTGCTCCAGAATTTGAATCTCTGCTGTCATTTTTGCTTTTTGTTTTTACTAGTAATTTAAAATTATTTATGTTAAGCACAGAATCACGGAATCACAGAGTTGTTTTGGTTGGAACAGACCTTTAAGATCATCAAGCTCAACTATTAACCTAACACTGCCAGGTCACCACTAAACCATGTCCCTCAACCCCCACATCTGCAAGATGTGATCTACCAGAAATGGCAGAGGAGAATGCCTTCAGTGCTGCAAACAAAACTATTGCTGCTGCTGCTGCCTGAATAATTCCAGTTCGATCGAAGTCTGTGCTAAAAATAATTCAACCCCCTCCCTGCAAATGCTCTTGGAGGAAAATATTAAAACAAAAAAATAAGGTCATTAACTCAGAGGCCCCACCAATCGCTCCTCTTAACCTTATTCTTGTAGCAAAATTCAATTTTACTGTCCTCTGTGGCACATCAGCTAGGGCTACTGGCTCCGAAAGGCCCCACGCTGCCTGCTGCTCTTCTCCAAGAGCAACCAGGCCAAGGAATACATCAAAGGCTCATTAGTCGAGTGGGCTAATGACCTTTTGGAGACGATAACACAATCCTCTGGCTGAGAAAGAAGGCATAGCTGTCTGCATGGTAATGGTGGGGGAGAGGAGCTATGCCTGCTCACTAGACCTCCTGCTCCCCCCAGCTCCCATGGTCTTCCTGCTTCCTCCTGCTCCCTCCCAATTTCTCCAGTCTCCCAAGTCTCACTGGTGTGGGGCAGCAGTCAACATGCCTGAAACAAGGCATTGGATCCCACTGCAGACTGAACACATCCTGTACCAGAGGAACGCACTGCTCTGAAACACAGCACAAGAAAAGGGCTCCAAGCGTGCTGCTGCCACCTCAACATCTATCCATGTACACAGGGTTGTGATCAGCAGGGCAGACTCCAGTTGGAGGCCTGTAGGTCACATTGTTACCCAGAGGTCAGAACTAGGTCCAGTTTTGTTAACTGTCTTCAGCAGTGATCTGGATGAAGCAACAGAGTGAACCCTCAACCAGTTTGCTGATGGTCCCAAACTGGGAGGAGTGGCTGACACACTGTCAGGCTGTGCTGCAATTCATCAAGACCTGGGCAGGAGAGCTGGGTGGAGAGAAACCTCATGAAGTTCAAAAAGGACAACTGTAGGGTCCTGCAACTGGGGAGGAATAACTGCTCATGCCAGGACAGGTTAGGGGTTGACCTGCTGGAAAGCAGCTCTGCAGAGGAGCTGCCAGTGCTGGCAGACAAGAAACTACCATCAGCCAGCAATATGGCCTTGTGGCCAAGAAGACCAATAGTCTCCTGGGGTACATTAAGAAGAGTAGAGCCAGCAGGTCAAGGGAGGTTCTTCTCCTCTACTCTGCTTTAGTGAGGCCACATCTAGAGTCTTGAGTCCAGTTCTGAGCTCTCCAGTTCAAGAGAGACAGGGAACTACTGGAGATAGATGCTCCAGTCTCCTCAGCATGTACTGTCTGACAGAGAGAAGCTGAGACACCTGGGACTGTTTAGGCTGAAGAAGAGCAGACTGGCAGGGAATCTTCTAAACGCTGATCAATAACTACAGGGCTGGTGGGGGGGGGTGCATCAAGAAGATGGGGCCAGACTGTTTTCAGTGGTGCCCAGCAACAAGACAAGGGGCAACAGGCACTAACTGAAACCCAGGAAATTCTACCTGAACATGAGGAGAAATTTTTTTCCTGTGAGAGTGCCAGAGCCTTGTACCAGGCTGCCCAGAGAGGTTGGGGAGTCTCCTCCGGAGAGATTCCAAATCTTCTTGGATGTGATCCTGGGCAACCTGCTGTGGGTGGCCCTGCTTTGGCAGAGGGGGTTGGATTAGATGATCTCCAGAGGTCCCTTTCAACCCCTGGGATTCTGTATATAAAATAAACATATATTTATATAAAGAGGATGTGTTGAGAGGAATGTACCACAAATGCACAAACAACAACCTCCTAACTAGGGATGCTCTGGTTTAGACCCAGCTGATGCTGGGCATTTTGGTGATGCCAGCCCAGCAATGCCAACCCAGTGGTGCAGGGCAGAGGCCAGGCAGAGTTGATGGGATTAGCAGATAGCACATTGCACTGAAAGGTTTGTGTTTAATTGTTCAGAATGACATAATTAGATTAGATACAGAAAACTACCCAGAGATGCTGAGTGGGCTGTGATGCAGGCATGGGCAGGGAGGCAAAGCACACCAGGAGGGCACAAGGAGGGAAGGAGAAGGGCCAAGCCTATGCCATCACTAAGCAGTCTTTGGTTTAAATCACGTCGTTAATTAACAACAGCTTTGATTGTGAAGATGGTGGCTCTGCCCTCTTCAACAACTGCTCCCCACCAGGACATGCTCCAGAACCTCAATGTCCTTCTTGTAGTAAAGGTCCCAAACTGAACTCAGTATTCAGTGAGTTTAGTGACTCCACTAAGGAGACCAAACCAGCACCTGTGGACAATGTTGGAGTGACCACCAACCCTTTTCCTACCTAACCTGGAGGCCGCCAGGCCCCCCAGCCTTTGTTCACCCTCATTCACCCAGCATGTACCATGAGGACTCACCAGTGATGAACAGGAGGAGGATCCCTCTGCCCAGCTGGGCAAGCTTAGGGCTTCTGCCTTACCTGGGGCCGATTAAAAAGGGGAGTGGATAGGGAGGGCAAAGTGGCCACACCTAGAGTGGGAGGAGACTTCAACACAGCCCAGCGGCTCGGGATTTTGGGGGCAAAAAGGGAGAAGAAGGGCAGGTGGGGTGGAAACAGGGCAGATACAGTGTTCCAGTGTGTTCTAGTACAGGTGATCCTGCTCTGGCAGGGGAGTTGGACTGGATGATCTTTTGAGGTCTCTCCCAGGCCCTAACATTCTGTGGCTGCAGCTCCAGCATTGCACTGGGCTGGGGGCTAAGGACAGGTCAGTGGAACCCCCTACTGAAGGGCTGCCACACAGCTATGGTTCTTAGTGCTAAATTAAACAGCTATTGCCCCAGTCCCCAAATCATGCCCCAAGGCCAGGACCCATACAATTGTCCCCATGTAGGCAGTGCCCAGAAACTGGCAGAAACCTCTGTCAGCCTCCAGCAGAGCCAGCAGCAGATCCTGAGGTAGTTGGTCAGGCCGCAGTGCATCCTCCTGCCAAGCTGGGAGACATTGAGCCTCAGCACTATTCCACTGCTGTTCTGGCAACCACTGTGTATTGCTCAGCTCTTTCTGCAATCTGCTTTTTCAGCTCTAATTCTAATGCACATGTAACCCAGGACTTCAGGACAACTCTTTCATGCAGCTTCCCTGACACACTGTTGCGTGCTCTTTTCACAGAATCTCAGCATCATTTTGGTTGGAAGTGACCTTTAACATCAAGTCCAACCATTAACCCAGCCCTGACAGGGCACCACTAAGCCATGTCCCTCAGCACCACATCTACATGGCTTGTACCCCTCCAGGAATGGGAAATCCACCACTTCCCTGCACAGCCTGTTCCAAACCTTGATGACCCTTTTCATGAAAAAATTGTTCCTCGTGTCCAACCTAAACCTCAGCTGGTGCAACTTGAGGCTGTTTTCTCTTGTCCTGTCAGACAAAAGACTGACCCCCAGCTTTCAGGGAGTTGTAAGGAGCAAGAAATTTCCTGAGTTTCCCCTCAGTCTCCTTCTCTGCAGGCTCAACAACCTCAGTTGCCTTAGTTGCTCCTCACAAGACCTATGCTCTAGACTGCTGACCAGCTTCATTGCCCTTCTCTAGAACTGCTCTAGCACCTCAGTGTCCTTGTAGTGAGGGGCCCAAAAGTGAACCCAGGATTCCAGATGGGGCCTTGCCAGCACCCAGTACAAGGGGATGATGGCTGCTATAGTCCTCAAGGTACTACTGCTGGCACAAGCCAGGATGCTGCTCACCTTCATGGCTACAAGGGCACATTGCTGCCTGACGGTGAGCTGCTTGTCCACCAGCACTCCCAGGTACTTCTCTGCAGAGTTCCTTTCAACAGGTCAATTCCCAACCTGTCCTGGTGCAGGGAGTTATTCCTCCCCAAGAACAGGTCCTTACACTTGTCCTTGCTGAACTTCATGGTGCCCCTCTAATCAACTCTGCAGCCTGCCCAGGCCTCACCGAAAGGCAGCACAACCTGACAGGATGTCAGCCACCCCTCCCAGTTTGGTACCATCAGTAAACTGGCTGAGGGTCCACTCTGTCCCTTTATCCAGGTCATGAATGAAGAAGCTGGACAAGACTTGACCCAGTTCTGACCCCTGGAGAACACCACAAGCCATAGGCCTCCCACTAGATTCAGCCCCACTGGTCTCAGGACCCTCTGAGCTCTGTCCTTTAGTCAGTTCTCAGCCACCTCACCATCCACTCACCTCACTCATACTTCCTAAGCACCTCCCTGCACTTTGCTATTGTTTGGCCTCAATAAATAAAATAACTAAAGCCTTGTGGTGCTGGCTGCTGAGGAGCCTGGCCACTGCCCCAAGACCCCTCCAGAACCAGGTCTGCTCCATCCCCAGCTCTGCTGAGTGCCAGAGAGCTGTTTGAACTACTCCATTCATGCAACACTGTTTGTTTTCATTCCTCTCTCTCCCCCCAGCTGTGGGATACAGAGCAGGGATCAGGAAACAATAAAATCTTGGTTACCACACAGAATGCCTCCTTTTTCCTCGCTCCTTTCAAAGCCTGACATTTTTGCTTTCATCCGCCATTTCCACAGTTCAGGGGCATGTGTTGCCTCTCCTTCCAACAGGGCCTCATCTGGGGATGCCAAAACTGCACTCAATATGTCCCACATCACTCCCCACCCTGCATCCAGCATCGCTCCCTCCCTTCCAGCCGTTCCCAGGACTCTGATGGTTTCAATTCCCACCTGATTCCCTGACTGACTTGGAGTACAAAGGCTAAAAGCAAGCGTAATCTTTCAGAATGATCCCAGTTTTCAGGCTTCTCAGTTGCCACTTTTATCCTTTTAGCTCATCAGCAACACTAACATGGCTCAAAAGTTCTCCTCCACGTCTCCAGAGGCGAACAGGAGGGGTGGAGGAGTTGCCCCAGCTCCATCCTGCAGCACCAGCCTGGTGGGGTCTGTAAGGGACCGGAGCAAAATGTCTTAATTCTGGAAGCATCCAGACAAACCACCAGAGCCACTGGCTGCGGTTGCTCCATTCTCCAGACACTGCTTGGGGACATGTTAAGTGCCTCAGGTTTGACTGCCATTAAAACAACAGTTAGAAAAGTCCACCCAAGCTGAGAAGGTGAATCTGCACTAACAGAGGTGGAAGGGCCACCTGAAACTTTCATCTGGGCAATGAAGCTGGTGAAGGGTCTAGAGCACATCTTGTGAGGAGTGGCTGAGGGAACTGAGATTATTGAGCCTGGAGAAAAGGAGACTTGTGGGAGACCTTCTTGCTCATTACAAGACCCTAAAAGGAAGACAGAATGAGGTGGGGAACAGCCTCTTCTCCCAGGGACAAGAGGAAATGGCCTCAAACTGCACCAGGGGAGGTTTAGGTTGGATGTGAAGAACAAATTCTTTACAGAAAGGATCATCAAGGCCTGGAGGAGGCTGTCCAGGGCAGTGGTGCAGGCCCTGTCCCTGGAGGGATTTAAAAGGTGTGTAGCTGTGGTGCTGAGGGACATGGTTTAGTTGTGACCTGACAGTGCTGGGTTAATGGTTGGGTGCAATGATTTTAAAGGTCTCTTCCAACCAAAATGATTCTGTGATTCCATGATTCTGCCATGGCAGCAGTGTAATGAGAGCACATCCATCACTGCTGTTCAGACATGGGAGAAAAGACATCACCTCCCTCAAAACATCAAGAAGCTTCATGTCCTGGGAACATATGCACAGCAAAGCAGGTTGTAGACAGAACATCTCTTGCAACTTCAGCTCCACACCAACTTCTCCATGGACAAACAGCCTGATCAAAGTGTTTCTGGTCACCTGTTGTTACCTATGAGTGAGTGGCTACAGACAAACTCATCTGTTCCAATACACTGGGTGACCACCAAGCAGCATGAGGGAACAAGTCTAGAGGTAGCAATGATCAGTATGTCATAGCACAACGCTCATCTCTGACATCTTAGCAGGGCCTGATGCAAGGAGTGATGATTCTAAAAGAAAGGAGATTCAGGCTATATAGAAGGGAGAATGTTTTTATGCTGAGGGTGGTGAGACACTTTCTCAGGTTGTCCACAGAGGTGGTAGATGCCTTGTCCTTGGAACCATTCCAAGTCAGGCTGGACAGAGCTCTGAGCTACCTGCTCTAGTTGCAGATGTCCCTGCAGTGGAGTTGAGGAGATGACCTTTAAAGGTCTTCCAACCCAACCCATTCTGTAATTTGATGATTCTATGATCTTGCTTCCCAAGATCAGGTTCGTTCTTCTTTCACACAAGCAGAGCAAAGTAGCTCTTGGACAGGACACAGGTACAATGATGCTGGAAGCCACTCAATTAAAGAGCTGATGGGATAAGAAACAGAACTAGTGGGTCTCTCAATAGATGGGAGCTTTTGAAGTCACTGATCAAATTCTTCCTTGGTAATAACAGCATGAAGCTGAAAAGACAGGATAGAAACAAGTTTGCACATGTGCTTCTAAGCAGGCAGGGGCATGTGGCTTGCAAGGAAGTTGGACAGGAATCATAATGCTGTCTACAGCTTGACAGATATTGACAACAAAGAAGTACCTCTGTAATACTGGGTGTGCTGTGCTGCCTTCACAGAGCAGAAAGAAACCTCCCAAAGCTTGTGGCATCTGAGGCAGAGACACACATCTGAAAGCATTCTGGTTAGCCCAATGTGATAACCATTGCCAAAGAGAAAGACAAGGCAAACTGGTGTGTGAGGAGCTGAAAAGATGGATGGATGGTGGACTTGTGACAATGAGACAGAAGGGTGATCTCTTCAAGTCAGAACACCAAGTAGTGATGCTTGGAAAATGAACTACCAAGGAATCTACCCCAGGTACCACATGCTAACAGGTTCCAGGAGATAAACCTGGTATTTGGTTTTGTTTTCTGAAACAGTTGTCAACACAGGTCAACTATGAAGGCAGGGCTGTGATATGTGACCCCACATCACCATCAAAGTGAGAAGGAAATGGGTTCTGCTGAAAGACAACCTGCAGACTGCAGGATACAAGAGGAATTCCACAGGGATTTATCTATTTAATATTTTAATTATGTGCACAAAAATAAACCCTCTCTAATGAAGCTTCCTGATGACATAAAGGTTGGGATGAATCATTAATACAGAGGGAAAGTAGAACATTAAACATCAGCTAGGGTCTCAGAAGAACAGAAACAGCATGGGGCATGCTCATGCACAACAGAGCAAAGGCCTTCTGGCACTTGGGCATAGGGATGCCCACGGGAGAGGAACTAGTGACTGGTTACCAGGCAAGTACAAGTCACTAGTTACTAACTGCAAGGCAAGTACTGGTTAGCAGGACAGTGTAGTCATGTAAGCAGCCTCAGGGCTCACTCTGAAGGTATGGGCATTGGTACGTCCTCAGCTCTCTTCTAACAGTCACAATGTAAGACCCTGAGGGACAATGACTGTGGTCCAGTCAGTCCTGTTCCTGAAGAGAAAGCTGACAAAGCAGAAAATGTGGGGTCACAAACTCTGGTGAAAATTCAGATAGAAAAAGTCCTTTGGGAGCTCAAAAGTATTAGTCTAAAGAAGTACCCCCCGAAAAAAAATTGCGGTTAATAGGATGGGAGAAACTGGTGGATATCATATTGTAAACATAGAGACTTTGTATGTTGGCATTCCAAAACCCAGCTTCTTCCTGCTTAGTAAAGATGAAGAAGGTGAAGAGAAAGAGCAGCCTTGTGGAGAAGGACATGAATCAGCCCATGTGCTCACAGCCCAGACACCAACTATCTCCTGGGCTGCATTCAAAGGAGGGATTCTGCCCCTCTGCTCTGCTCTGCTGAGACTCCACCTGCAGTTTTGTGTCCAGATCTGGGGACCTCAGCACAGGAGAGACATGGAACTGTTGAAAATGGTCCCCACAACAATGATGTGAGGTGATGGAACCTGTCTGCTGTGAGGACAGCTTGAGGGGATTGGGGCTGATCATCTGGAGAAGGCTCCAGGGAGACCTTACTGAGGCCTCTCAGTACTAAAAAGGACCCTGCAGAAAGCTGAGGACTGCCTATTTAGCAGGACCTGCTGTGACAGGACAAGGCATGACGGTTTTAAAGTAAAAGGGGGAGATTCAGGCTAGATAGAAGGAAGCCTGTCAGAAGGACAGGCTGAAGGTGGTGAGACACTGGCTCAGAGAGCTGGTAGATGCCCCCCCCCCAGCCCTGGAAGCATTCCAGGTCAGGTTGGATGGGGCACTGAGCAACTTGCTCTAGTTGAAAATGTCCCTGCTGACTGCAGAGGGTTTGACTAGACAACCTTTAAAGGTCCCTTCTCGCCAAAATGAGTCTGTGATGTGATGATTCTATGAAACAGATACATGTGGGTGGTGGCACATTGGAAATGTTTTTCCTTTAGCTGTATTGCTAACCCAGAACTCCAGGACCTGCAATGCAATTGATCCCTGTGATAACTGGTATGGATGAAGAGCACTAATGGCATTAAGAATCACACCGAACGAGGGAGCAGGATGAGCTCTCCTTTAACCATCTCCTCACAAAGTGCAGAAGGGAAGCATAGTTTTGGAGGACTCAGACTCAAGATGGGTTTGCAAGAGTTCCCTCTGGAACACTGAGTGCTCAGAAAAGTTAGAAATCACAGTTTTCTTCTGCAAATTGCTCCATACCCAGCACAAGATACCACCTGGACTTCAGGATGGTGGAAAAAGGTGAACTAAGTGATGCTGGAGACACTTGCTGTGGGAGTAGGTTTGGTGACTTGCTCTCAGGGCAGTCTTTCAGTGCTCAGCACACTGTTCTCTGAAGATACTTCTAAGGGCAGTAGGCTGCATAACTTCTACCTAAGAGTCCTTGAAGGACTGCTTGAGGAGTTTTTTTTGGCCTACTGATACCTGTTTTGAACAAATCTTGAAGAAACAAGAGAATTCCAGATGGCCCTGTGAGAACGCTGGAGCCCTGGACCACACTGTGCTGAAAGGCTGTGGAGGCTCCTTCTCTGGAGAGATTCCAAACCTGCCAGGACATGATGATCCTGGGCATCCTGCTGTGGGTGACCCTGCATTAGCAGGGAGGTTGGACTAGATGATCTCCAGAGCTCCTTTCCAAGCCCTGTCATGCTGGGATTCTGTGAGCCCTTCCCTAAGGAGCACTGTTACAGAGCACAGCCAGAGAGCCAAAGATCTTCTGGAAGTGCATGTCAGAGCACCAGCTGCACCAAAAAGCTGTGCCTATTCCCTCCTGGGGTTTGCATAGCTCAGGGATAGCTCTGGTACAGTGCAGGTGGTTGCTCACTTTCGTGAGCATGAGCTTGGAAAGGGGAGAGCTCAACTCAACAGCAAACTTTGATCTCACACATTTTCTGTCACGTTTCCTATCATCTAATCCCTGGTAACAGTGTTGTGATGAACCTCAGAGCACCACGAAATCTGCATGGGTAAGAAAATTTGGAGATTTCTGAGTATTTGAGAACCTTTGCTATGCAAATGTGAACATCTTCTGAACATCAAAGTCTTCACTGAAAAGTGACATTCCCGACCTTGGGGATGTTGTCAAGCAAAATCTTTTCTGCACATAGACAACACAAGGTTGAAGGAATGAATACAAACAAAGAATGGCAGAGAAACAGTGGTCTTCTGAGGAACTGAAACCTTTCAGTAAGTTAAAATAGGCTGCTTGGAGAAGAACCCACCTGCTCTGTGGATGAGAGGACTGACAAAAATGCATTAACAGAATATTTTTACTTTCCAAAGAGAAAGCAGGTTCTTGCAGAACAATGGAATTACTGAAAAAGCTGGTTTCTCTGAGCTTGCAACTCTTGCATTTAAGAAAGAAATTGAAGTAATCCATCAAAAAAAGAGACTTCTCAAGTCAAAATTCTTCTTTTAGACCCAGTAAACAACTGTATTTGTGTCATCATTTGGGTCAGACTTTATATGACCAGTCCTGATAACAGCATTAGATGCTCCATATTTAAGAGCAATACATCTCACCAAGAAGACATCTTCCTCTTCAATCATAGAAACAGGAAATGATTTTGGTTGGAAGAGACCTTTAAGATCAAGTGCAAAGTTCAACCCAACATTGTCAGGTCACCACTAAATCACATCACTCAGCACCACACCTGCACAGCTTTTCAACCCCCCAGGAACTGGGACTCCACCACTGTTCTAAGCAGCCTGTTGGAGGGCTTGACAATCTCTTTCTGTAAAGGGGCTGCTCCTCATGTCCAAGCTAAACCTCCCCCCATGCAACTTGAGGCCCTTTTATCCAGTCCTGCTGCTTGTTCCTTATTATAAGAGACTTGTTTCTAACTTTCTTTCAGGGAGTTGTAGAGACTGAGAAGGTTCCCCCTCAGCCTCCTTTTCTCCAGGCTAAAGGAGCCCAGTTCCCTCAGATACTCCTCAAAAGACTTGTGCTCTAGACCCTGAATCAACTTTACTGCTCTTCTCTGGACATGCTCCAGAGAGCCATTCCACTACAGGATAATCATCCAAAGAACTTCAGAAGAGGAAGAACCATGGAACTGCTGCAAGGCACCACACAGAGACACTCATAAAGGGACTCTCAGTGGCAATCGGGTGAAGGAGGAGAACAAGTTACTGGAAATCCTGATTCCAGACTGAGCCCTCAAGACTTTGCTGATGTATGAAGAGGTAAAAAGCTATAATGTTGTCCCACAGGAGACTGATGTGGGGTGGTGGTGGAAACAATTACTAACTGTGTCTGAGAATTAATCATTAATTAATGATATGGTTTCAGATGCTGAATGGGGAGAAAACACCAGGTGGATTTACAAGGTTCTCCATCTGTTGCTTAAACCTGTGGTTGCTGTATCAGCAAGTGTGTAAAGGAGGCCTAAGACAGACACAGACTTTTTAGATGGCTCTGTTGTGACAGGACAAGGGGTGATGGTTTTAAGCTAAAAGAGGAAAGATTCAGACTAGAAAGGAGGAGGAAATTTTTTATGCTGAGGGTGATAAGACCCTGGTCCAGGTTACCCAGAGAGGCGGCAGATGCCTCAGCCCTGGAATCAGTCCAGGTCAGGTTGGACAAGGCTCTGAGCAACCTGGTCTAGATCATGTCCCTGCTCACTGCAGAGAGGATGGATTAGATGACCTTTAAGGTCTCTTCCCATCCAGATCACTTTGCAACTCAATGATTCTATGATGTGTAAAAGCAACAAAGCACTCAAGTTTTTTGCAGGACCTTAAAAAATGTGGCTCAAGGTTTGAGTGTGTTGGAAAAAAGCAGAGGAAGCCAATGAAGACAGAATGTGGGTGTGGACAGAGAACTTGGGAAAACATTTAAATTCTTCATGGCTTCCCTCATTTCCTGGAACACTCTCCCAATAGTTTATGCAGTCCTCCAGGACACTGTAGACTGTGCTTGGGGAAGTTCTGCACTGCTGATGTACACTGCCAAGGCAGGTGCTGCTGTAGCACAGTCCTGGTGGTGTGCCATGGAAAAGGCCAGAACATGGGTGATTAACTGAGAAACGCAGGCTGGAGCCACACACCCATGTCCCAGTGCTGGCCTTGGAACAGAGGCACTGGGGCCATCATGAGCACAGAGCAGAAAGTCTATGGAACATGCTGCCTGCAGGGCAGGGACAAGGAGCTGCCTGGAATGCAAGAAAATAATGTACTATTGATGAGATGAGCACTCAGCCTGCAACCAACAGTGCTGACAAACTGCAGAGACTCTCCAGGAGCTGAACTGCGAAGGTCACCTACTTGGGCTTGTTCAAGCCATGAAATAACAAAACAGGACTCCACTTTGGCTAGATGTCCTCAGCTGAATCTCAGAATCCTGGCATGGCAGGGGTTGGAAGTGATCTCTGGGGATCCTCTAGTCCAACTCGCTTGGTAAATCAGGGCCACCCACAGCTCTTGCCCAGGACTGCAGTGTCCATGTGGGTTTGAAATCTCTCCAGTGGAGACTGCAACCTCTCTGGGCAGATGTCTGTTTCTCTTGAACTGGGGAGCATAGAACTGGGCGCAATACGCCAGAGCTGACCTCACTAGGGAAGAGTAGAGGTGAAGGAGAACCTCCTGACCTGCTGGCCATGCTATTCTTAATGCACCCCACGGGACCACTGGCCTTCATGACCACAAGGGCACACCGCTGGCTTATGGGCAACTTTCTGTCCTCCAGCACTCTCAGGTTCCTCTCTACAGATCTCCTTCCAGCAGGTCAGACCCTAATATGTACTGGTGTGTGTGTGGTTATTCCTCCCTAGACTCTACACTTGCCCTTGTTGAACTTCATCAGATTCCCCTCCACCCAACTCTTCAGCATGCCCAGGTCTTGTTGAGCGGCAACACAGCCTGACAGGATGTCAGCCACTCCTCCAAGTTTGGCTGAGAGTCCACTCTGTCCCTTCATCCAGGTACTGATGAAGATGTTGAGCAAGACTGCACCTGGTTTTGACCCCTGGTTAACATTGTGAGCTACAGGCCTCCAACTAGACTCTGTCCTGTCAGACACATGTCACAAAATCACAAAGAAATCTTCCTGACCATGAACTCTCTCAGAAAATTCATTTAATGAAGATAGTGACCATGACCAAATGAGAACAATCTTAAGAACCCATGCCTCTGGGTCTTGCACAATGCCACTGAAGCCAACACCATTGCTCCCACTCCAGACACTGCCTGAGTTTCTTCACCAGAAGACACACTTGTTAAATGTTGGTGATTATAAAGACAGGAAAAGATTAAAAAAATATGTGTCTTCCTAAACATCTGTCACTGACCACAGAGTAGGACAGCAAAATCAGTCTTAATGAGGGCACAGAACCATATTTTACTGTCAATAAACTTAAACCTCACCACCAAGTGATAAAAAAAAACTTAGAGGGCTTGATTTCTGTACCTAAATATTTTCTCTGAATAGCTACAAGGCAGTTAAAATAGATGGAAAGATGAAGTTTTTGATAAGAAGGGTAGAAGGCAGTGAGGAGCACAGTCTGAGGAACTCATATCTCACTGTTGACGTAAGGCTGTGAATTTCTGTAGGAACTGATCAAAGTGCACTTTCTCAACCCATTTCAGGAAGACCGTGCTGACAAATAAATATTTGCTTTGGGGCTGACAGAACTTGTTGTGCTATGAGGGAATTAGGCCCAACGTAAAAGGCTCCCAGTGCCCTTAACTAGTAATTGCCATGCCCTTTGAAGCCATGGTCTTACATATTTTTACTGGTAAGCAGCAGCTGGTTGGTTACTTGGCAACTTCCACTGCTTCTCTGAAGTGGGTTACCTATAAAATTCTCCAGGATTTGTCATCCCTTGTTAACATACTTGGCTTTCAGAAGAAGTGAAACCAAATGCAGATGAGTCGCCTGCGAGGCTTGTCACGTCAGGATGCCACAAATACCTTACAAATGAATTACCTTACCCATCAAATGATCTGCATGTGGAGCTCCTCCTCAGTGTGGGCCTCCACCAGCAATGGCCTACACAAAAAGCGTATGGAGATGACACAGGAAAGAGGCAGTGAAGCTGTCTCATCACACTGTGCCTGCAGAATGAACCTTCCTCTGCCACCTCCTCCTGTCCAGCAGTATTAGTGATGCTTGCGGGCTGGGTGAGCACAGCCACATGTAGGCTGGGCAGCATCTCAGATGAAGAGAGTGATGTTTAATAACTTCCCCAGAGTGCCACTTGGGGAGGCTGGCTTTCATGGTGGGTGTTTGGGCACCTCTCATCCAAAAGATGGGAGGAATCATAGAAAACTGTGGGTGGGAAGGCACCTTTAAAGGTCATCTAGCCCAACATTCCCTGCAGTCAGAAGGGACATCTTCAACTAGAGCAGGTTGCTCAGAGCCCAGTCCAGTCTGACCTGCTATGTTTTCAGGAATTGGATTTCTGTAACAGAAATATGGAATGAGAGAATGGTAGAGACACCTCCTCTGGAGATCATCTAGTCCAAACACCCTGCTAAACAGTGTCGGTCACAGCATGTTTCCTGGGATTGTGTCCAGATGGGTTTGCAATCTCCCAAGAGAAAGAAGATTCCACAACCTCTCTGAACAGCCTGGTCCAGGGCTCTGGCATCCTCACAGAAAAGTTCTTCCTCAAGTTCAGATGGAAACTCCTGGGTTCCACTTTGTGCCCATTGCACCTTGTCCTGTCACTGGGTACCAATGAAGAGTCAGACTTCATCCTCTTGCCCTCCCTCATGTTTAGTTATGATTAGCATTAAGAAGATACCCTCTCAGTCTTCTCAAGGCTAACCAGCCCCAGGTCTCTCAGCCTTTCCTCCTCAGAGTGATACTCCAGTCCCCTCAGCATCTTCTTAGCCTCCACTGGACTCTCTCCAGTAGCTCCCTGTCTTTCTTGAACTGGGGAGCCCAGAACCAGACCCAGGACTCCAGAGGTGGTCTCACTAGGGCAGAGTAGAGGGAGACAAGAACCTACCTCAACCCACTGGTCACAGTCTCCTTGATGTGCCCATTGAGATCATAGATCTTGGCCACAAGGGCACACTGTTGGCTCATGTGGAACTCGTGGCTCACCAGCAGTCCCAGTTCCTGGAGTGTGGCCAGCAGGTTGAGGCAGGTTCTAGACAACCTGCTCTGGGTGACTCTGCTTTAGCAGGGGTTTGGAGTAGATTATCCCCAAAGGTCCTTTCTAATACCCACCATGCTGGGGTTCTGTGATGGCTGGAGTCAAATATAGGCATTGTGCTTTTAATGGAAATTTATTGTGGCTTGAGAGCAGACCAATCCCTGCAGACTTTGTTCCCTACAACAATAATAAAATCTTCCTCATATTTTCTAGGAGCTTAACAGTAATAGGTTAAATACATAAGCATGAATAGGGGATACTCTGGCCATACCACTTCTGGGCTGGAGGACATTCTTAACCTGAGATAGAGGCACCTTTCTGTTATGTCTTCTTGGGTCAAACACAGAAACAAAAAAGCTCTTTGAAAGAAAAAAAAAAAACAAGAGTAGGAATAAGGCCTGCCATGAGCTTCTACCTACAGCAGCAAGCACATGCTGTCTGGCAACAAGTTCATGAGAGAAACATCACTTGAGAGAAGATGGGATACAAATGTGTATGAGAGGCGCAGGCAACGGCTTCTGCCCCTTCATGTCTGATGCCATGGGTGGAGCAGTGAAATTTTCTGCTCCTTCCTTTTCAGGTGATTCCCAAATCTAGGCTGGAATTCACAGAGCTGCCAGTGGAGCAGCATGTGCCTTCACAAATGACACACACTGATGATCTCTGCTGTATTTTGGGTTGCTCCCTATCAGTGGAGCAGTAGTTGCCTGTGATGCCATGAGAGCAACTGCTGCCTTGTCTGAGCTGTGGGCTGCATCTGCAGCAGGGAGCTGAGATGGCAGGCAGCACACATGGCCCATCCCATAAACACCAGCTCCTCAAAGACCTAGACTGGTTCCCTTATTCCCTTTCCCAAGGAAACGCTGTGCTTGGAGCCTTGATGTTCACCATCACCATTTCATGCTGCTCTCCTGGTACCCTGCTGCCTGACCCAGCTGTCTCAGCTCCCCTGCATCCCTCATGAGCACCACCAGGTTTTAACAAGAAGAGAATTGCCATGCTCCAGCTGAAATCACAGAATCATCAAATCACAGACTGGTTTGAGTGGGAAGGGACCTTTAAAAGTCATTTAGTCCAATACCCCCTGCAGTCAGCAGGGACATCTGCAACTAAAGCAGGTTGCTCAGAGCCCTACCCAACCTGACCTGGAGTAGTTCCAGAAATTTGGCACCTCTCTGGGCAGCTTGGGCCAGTGTCTCACCAGCTTCGGCAGAAACAATTTCTTCCTTCAAACTAGTCTGAGTCTTCCCTCAGTTTAAAACCATCACCCCTTGTCCTGTCACAACAGATCATGTGAAAAATTCTGTCCCCATCTTTCTGATAGACTCCTTTAAGGCCATAATAAGGTCTACCTGGAGCCTTCTCCAGGGTGACAACCCCAAGTCTCTCAGCCTGTCCTCACAGCAGAGGGGTTCCAGCCCTCACATCATTGTGGTGGCCTCCGTGGGTCCCACTCCAACAGGTCCATGTCTCTCATGTCTTGATGACCCCAGAGCTGGGTGCAACACTGCAGGTGGGGTCTAGCCACAGCAGAGGGGCAGAATCCCCTCCCTCCACCTGCTGGCCACATTGCTTTGGATGTAGCCCAGGATGCATCTGGCTTCTGGGCTGTGAACACACATCGCCAGCTCCTGTCCAGCTTTTCACCTACCATTATCCCCAAGTGCTTCTCCACAGGGTTGCTCTTCATCCCTTCACCTCCCAGCCTGGACTGATAACAGGGGTTGCCCTGCCCCAGGTGCAGGACCTTGCATTTGTTCTTGTTCTACTTCATGGTGAATGTCAACAGCTTCAAAAACCATGAGAAAAGCCTCAACTCCAGTATTACTTGACTTTTCCTCATTCCTTCCTTTTCTCCCTTTGCCTTCAGCTGTTGGAGAAATACCTTGCACTTGGTCTTGCCAGACCTTCATATGGTTCCACTTCTTCAGCTTGTCCAGGTCCCTCTTCATCATTACCATCCCTCAGGCATGTCAACCACACCACTCAGCTTGGTGTCATCTGCACTTGATCCCACTGTTTATGTCATTGATGAAGTCATTGAACAGCTCTGGGATTGGCTTTTATGGTCTGACAGCTTGCAGGCAAGGACACAGAAGAACTTCAGCCTTTACAGTTACCAGCCCTCAAAGGTGCCCTTCGGCATATTGGTGTTCTTGTGGTACTGATGTATCCAGGGAGCAAGGCCAGGGATGGGCTAAGATACACAACACCCTGGCAGACAGGTTTAGCTCTGATCTCCAACCACTTGAAAGCCAGTGGCTTGCAGGCCAGTACAGTACCATGGCTGAACTCCATCCACACAAATCTTCTAAGAGATTTCACTGATGTTGAACAGGACCAATACAGTCTCTAAAACTCATTAATTCTTCTAACAGTCTTCAGCCACCTGACGAATTTTAGAGGAGTACAGAGCTGGGAAACTTTCTAGACTTTCTTTAGAGGTTGGACTAGATGACCTTTAAAGGTCACTTCCAACCCAAACCCATTTCTGATTGTGTAACATCAAGCCTGATCTCCTCTTACCACGTAAACCCACATCACATATGCTATAAATCTATCACAAGTTTTGGCAGTGGCTTTCCTGGTAGAGAAGCTGGACACGATGGAGCTCAGAGCTCCTGCCTGTGTCCTCCTGATGGATTTTGCCCAAGGCTACTGCTGCTGTCAAAGGAGATTATGCTGTCACAAGGTATCTCCTAATGTCACAAGTGATGTATTGTCTGTAATAATTTTTTACTATTAAGGTAAGACTGAAACCGATGGTGAAGATTCTTGATATCCTCAACATCAAGATGATGAAGTTCTTGATATCAGTATCAGCTGTGGGAGATTAGAGGACCAGAGGTTTCCAGTCTCTTACAGTGAGGAAAAGGGATGTGGAAAGAGATATCTGAAGATGCAGGCTGGGCTGGGTGAACCTGACAGTAAGTATACAGCTCAGTCAGGTCAAAGCCAACCACTGAGGCTGTACATCAGTGGAAGAGAAAGACTGCAGGAATTTTTGAGAGAAATTCTTGGAGTTAAGAACTTGGCACTTTAATCTCCTCAGGAGAGAAGTACTGATCAGTGCTGCTAGGACTGCTCTGACCACATGGAGAGCAGGAGTACCCAGCATCTGGATCTGCAGCAATGTTCAGCAGGGTCCAACCTGGACATGCCTAAGTGCCAAGAGGATGTCAACGCTGGACCTCGCAATGATGCTACACAGCTTACAAGATGTAGATCTCCTGGAATCCTCTATTTTATTCAGTCTGATGAAGTCATTGATGTTGCTAGAAGGACATAATTAAATTGCCAGTGATCTGGAGAACTGAAGTTGCCAGAAGCAAACGAGATGCTTGCAAATGAGTTCAGACCATGGGGTTTGACCACACCATGGCTCCACCATTGCTCTTGGTTTTCAAGGTCCCAGGAGGCTACTAGGACTCAGATGTTTCTTAACATCTGAGTGAATTTAGAGATTCAGAGAAAAGAAAATTAATATTCAAAAGTGGGGGTTTGTCTAAACTGCTTGAGACTCGACATCTTAAAGGTCTCTTCCAACTTAAATGATTCTAGCTAAGTTAAAATACTGAGATTTTCTATTTCTCTGTCTTAATTCCCTGTGGATTTAAGCACATCTGCTTTAGGCCTGCAAAACCAGAGGGATATTTACAGCAGTCAGACTAAATCACAAATACAGCACAAGCCTTTCCCTCTAAACCCAATTTGGATTACACAAGGATTTTAGTCATTAGAACAACCTTCATTTCACTTGGATAAATAAAACCCTCATGAGGTTTTAGCCTGAAAGCATCAGGAAAGGCCACATCTACAGCTGGAACAGATCTTTCATACAGTCAGGTTCTTAGGTAAGACTATTTTGATCTGGCATTAGGGATAAATTGACTCCAGGTATATATATATTTTTAACATTGTCTGTAGCACTGTGTAGCATTTACACCACTGTAAAGCATTTTGACATTTTTGAAGGCTCAGCTGTGTTGTTGTGGAGCAGTAACCACCACTGTTCAAGAGGAAGTTATCGCTGCAATGGCTACTGCAACATCTGAGTAAGTAAATACCAAACTTCATCATCTCCAGGGTCTTGAATTCATAATATTTACTACTAGTCAGTACTGTGCCTGTATTTTCTTCATTTTACCTCTAGCATGCTTCAAATCAGCTATAACAAAAAAAAAAGAAATTCCCAAACAACAAAAACCCAACAAACAAAAAGCAAACTCAAATACACAGCTCAAAGGTTTTAACCTTGAGGAGCATCACAAATGGTTTTGTTTGGCAATGAGCTCCACAGGCAGCAAGAAGGATACCAAGCCCATTACAATCAACCTCTGAACAAGCCACTCTGCAAAGATCTCCTCTTTTGCTGCTCTATCTGGGGAGGTTTTTTAAGGATAACTGAGTTCAATACTCAGTTGACTCCTCCCCCTCCACTCTGCCCTAGAGAGGCCATCTCTGGAGTACTAGGTCCAGCTCTGGGCTCCCAGTTCAAGAGAGACAGGGAACTACTGGAGAGAGTACAGCAGAGGCTACAGATGCTGAGGGCACTGAAGCATCTCTCTGAGGAGGAAAGGCTGAGACTTGGAACTGTTTAGCCTGGAGAACAGCAAACCAAGAGGGGATTTGCTCAATGCTCATCAATAGCTAAAGTGCAAGGGTCAAGAGGATGGGGCCAGACTCTTTTCAGCGGTGTCCAGTGACAGGACAAGGGACAAGAGGCAGAAACTGGAGCCCAGGAGGTTCCATCTGAATGTGAAGAAAAATTTCTTTTGTTTGAGGGTGTTGTAACACTGCTGTGGAGTCTCCTTCTCTGGAGAGATTCTGAAGTTGCCTGGACACTGCAAACCTGGGCAATCTGCTGTGGGTGATCCTGCTTTAGCAGGGAGGTTGGACTAGATGTCCCCAGAGGTCCCCAGCAACTCTCACCATGATGGAATTCTGTAACACCAATGTGACAACATCAAGGCAGACACCAAAACACAAGTCCTTCAAAAGCAGGTGTCCAGCTCAGTGTAGTAGGTTATTAGGCTGGACTTCAGGGCCATGATTACTAATCTGAGACAGTGCATGGTGTGGATAATTCTGGGATTGTGTCGTCTTGTACACCTCTTCCATTTGCTCAAAGTTGGAGTGCAAAACTGTATTTGTGGACCAGGGAAATACAAATTGGAGAGAGGCCAATAACCCAGAAGAAAAAACTGACTTCAAAAAGAGAAAATTTTACAGCATAGTTAGTAAAAGAGTGATTTATGCTCAAAGGGATCATTTTGTTGTTTCAGACCATACCTAAACCCGTGTGCTGCATGTAACATGCTTTAACAAGATGTTTCAGAACTCCCTTTGAAAGAGACAACTCTTATAAAGAGATGAGGTGGAAAAAAGGATAGCTCCTTACAAAGGAAAGGGCCAAAATGCATTAAGAAAGTCTGTGTAACAGATGATGAAATGAGCCCCAAATCGCTGCCATCTGTTAACAGCTTATGCCCAGCAAAATGAATTTCATGTGAGGTCAAGAAATCCCAAACTGCCATTTCCTTATTACTATTAATAAGGGCCAGGTGCCATATAAACCACCACTGGATTCAGATGTTGTTCACATGGCTTTCATTACCCTTCCAGGCTTGGATAATGATAGGAGGGAAAGTATTACAGATGCACGCACAGAAACACGTTTAATATTAATTTCTCTGCAATTGAATTATGGGGCACTAACAGCATCATGCACCCCCCACCCTCCTGAATGTTTGGAGGTCAGCTATGCAGATGGAACTTCACAGGTGTAGAGCAGCCAGACTTTCAGGATGGAGCTACAGCAGACTTAGTTATAAGTTCTTGCTGTGTTTTCCATGATTGTGCACAAGGAGCAATTCTTTCTACAAGTGACAGCCAAGACACAGGCAACAACTCTCATCTGAATTTCATCAACATCTTGTTGAATCGTCTTGAATGTCTGAAAAAGTGTCAGCTTTCCCTGTCTCTGAAAGCACAAAATCATCGACTGGTTTGGGTGGGAAGAGATCTTTAAAGGGATCATCTAGTCCAACCCCCTGCAGTCAGCAGGGACACCTAGAGCAGGTTGCTATGAGCATCATCCAACCTCACCTGCAATAGTTTCAGGGATGGGGCATCTACCACCAGTTTGGGCATCCTGGACCAGTGCCTCATCATCCTCAGCATAAACAATTTCTTCCTTAGGTCTAGTCTGAATTCCTCCTCTTTTAGTTTAGTCCTTGATAAAAAAACTGTTCTCATCTTTCTTCTCGGACCCTTCATGAACTGGAAGGTTGCACTGAGGTCTCCCTGGAGCCTTCTGCAGGCTGAACAGCCCCAACCCTTAGCAGAAGAATTCCAGCCCTTGGAATTACTAACTGCAGAGAACTAAGACTGAGGCTGGATCACACCCTGAAGGAGAAGCATGCCTGTGATGTCTACACCTACTGAAGCATATTGGCGTACTACAGCAGGTCCTTGACTACAAAGTGGAGAAAACACTGTTTCAGAAGAGTCAGCATGGCCATGGAATTCATCAGGGAAACCATAAATATTTCACATCCTGTACTTTACAAGGATCATCATTTAACCAGTTCCAATTCATGCTCAAAGAAAACACAGAAAAATGCATTACTCCAGAATTCTGCCTTCTGCCTTGCCAAACTCATCATCAGCATCGCATTTCTAGGGACTAAACAAACATCAAGCAAAACCAAATCTTGCCAGAACAAATGCAAACTCTTGTAGTACATCTCTCCAATCATCAACAATACTTCCATGATGTCTCATGAATATCTGTGCCCAAATGTGGCAACGACTGTTTTGGTGGAAATAAAAAAATGCCACAGAACCATGAATTCATGGTTCCGAATGAGCACTGACTCTGGAAAATGTCCCTGCTAACTGCAGGACATTTGGACTGTGTGACCTTCAAAGGTCCCTTCCCATCCAAATAATTCTGTGATTTTATGACTACTGAGATATCTTTCTCTCACCTGACACTTAGCAACCACAGGACAGTGTGATCCATCCATCAGAACAAACAGACTTCCAAGAAAGTGATCCTGATGTGTGGCTGTTTGTGGGATTCTTCATCCATGGTTATTCCCTGTCAAGCCTTCCTCTAGCACATGACTGGAGGAGGAAGTGCTGCCAACTCAGAGCAGGGTAAGGTTTTCCTCACCTCCACTACCTAATGTACGCACAGACCCAGATCTCCTTTCCGGAACCTCTACTGACAGATAAAACTCCATAGGTATGGAAGTCTGGTTCTCTACATGACATTCAATCTTTAATGTCTACATGGCTTCCCCTCAGGAGCCTTTCTAGGTTTGACATCCTCCAGGAGGCCTGTGAACATGACTCTTATTGTGGAGGCAACTTCTCAAAGCTTATTCCATAGCTATGTTAGTGAGTTGAACCATATGCAGGAGTGTTTCTGGCAGTGGAACAAGATAATTTAGAGTATCTAAGTGTTAGAACGTTCCCTGGCAGGGTTGTGACACATTTCAGCTAGCACATTTCTCAGCAGTTCCCAGGTACGCCAATCCCAACGCTGCCTGCAGCCACCGGGCCTCGGAGGCTAAGCAATCTGTGAGCATGGAGGCAGGCATCTTCACACCACTTGCCTTCAGTGTAAGAGACTTTTTCCATGTGCATTTTCAGGCAGTCTGAATGCTACAAACCCTGCCAGCTCAACCAGAGAAGGCATTTAAGGCTGCCAGTGTGGTGGGTAACCAGATTTGGTCCTTTCCTTAAGTTTATCCCAAATAGGCACTTTTGTCTTATTCTATGCTATGCTCCTTGGATTGTAGCACAATCCTACCCTCTAGAAGGTGGTCTTCCATTTATTTCACAGAGTCCCAGCATAGTGGAGGTTGGAAGGGACCTTTGGGGATCATCTAGCCAAACTCCAGTGCTAAAGCTGGGTCACTCATAGCAGACTGCCCAGGATCACAATGTCTGGGCAGGTTTGGAATCTCTCCAGAGGAGACTCCACAACCTTTCGGAGCAGTCTGCTCCAGTGTTTCAGCACCCTCACATGGAAGGAGTTTCACTTCATCAGTGATCCACTCTGGAAAGGTGTACAGGACCTTTGGCTTATGCAAAACTGGATGCAGAACTAAAGCACAGTCTCAGATTTGGTTACCAATGTGATAAGACTTCTTCAGCTGTCACAGGGATCTTCAAGGCAGGGAATCTCCCACTCAGGTTTCTACACCTCTTGAGAAAGGACACAAGTATCATCCTAGCTTGTTGTTTGGGCTCGGTTTGCTACAGCTGCTGGTTAAGAAGGTTCATCTTATTAAAGGTATGTGTGCTGCTGTCTGCAGACTTCTCAAGCTGACTAAAATGAAGTGTTCAAGGTCAGATTGGATGGGGCTTTAAGTAACCTGGTCCAGTTGAAGATGTGCCTGCCTGTGGCAGGGGGGGTGGAACCAGATGATCTTTAAAGTCCCCTTCCCAACCAAACCATTCTGTGATTCTTTGATCTATATACTCTGAATGAGGAGAGAAAACAGGAACTCCTAACTCAATCTCCATGGGGTTACAGAGGAACCCTCCCACAACCTCCATGACTTCACAAGGATTGTTGGCTGAGCATCTGTCTGCTTTATTTGATTGGTAACATAACCTCAAAGTTCATGAGCTTAGTCTGCTCAGCTATGTTGTACAGTTCCCACCGTCTTCTGAAACGAAAAGATTTCCATGGCACTGTATAAATACTCCCATGTGAGCTCCTCTGTTGTGAAGCCACTTCTGTGCCTGTTTGGCATTAGAGAAGTTCTCATGTGTTGGAGTACAAGCCCTTGATGCTCTTCTGGATGTGTAGTATGAATTGTACTACATGTCAAAGACATCATAGATGTGATGTACGTCTTTGTGAATTCCTTTAACGTTCTTCTGAATGTTGAAGAGTACAGCTCCAATGGCTGTTCGTCGGACTATAAAACAAAGAGGGCTTAATATTTAGCAGACTACTCAAGCCTCTCACCAGCTGTGACATGAAAATGGTCCTGTTGTGAATTAGGATTTATGCTGGCAAAGGTCTTTATAAAGCTGAGACACAACAATCTTAGCAGTAGTAGAGAAGAGTGTGATGGACTAGGAAGACCATGTGGCTTAATACTCCATTAGTGGAATAATATCTCTACACGATGCACTGTTCCTCAACAGTGTGACCAGGACTGCTGGGCACCATCTGCAGCTTTGTAGTTAAGAGGAGAGCATTTCAAGCTGTTTCAGTCCAAGCAATTATAAGGATGTAAATTTACAATTCCTATAGCTCAGCAGTGTTTCCTTTGGTTCATGAAAATCTGTCTTCTTGGGTTTCAAACCCTCCTAGCTCAGTCATCATTGGTTCCAAGAGAAGAGGACTGGACAGGATGTCAATATGTTAGTATTAGAACACGGGGCACAAACTGGAACACAGAAGGCTCCATCTGAAGATGAGCAAAAACTTTGCTGTGAAGCTGCCATAGCCCTGGACCAGGCTGCCCAGAGAGGCTGTGGACTCTGTCTCTGGAGAGATTCCAAACCTGCCAGAATGCGATCACAGGTAACCTGCTCTGGGTGTGCCTGCTTTAGCTAGAGATCTGACTAGATGATCTCTAGAGGTCCCCTACTATGCTGAGATTCTGCGAAATCTTCACTGGAAGCATCACAGCTAAGATGCTGTGATATGATTCTATGAACTGGGCTCCATCAGCAGGCGCACACTTACCACCATCTTCATTTTAAACCGATGACAGAACTTTAATGAATGGCCATCCAGGAGGCACCAAAAGCCAATTTCAGCACATGTGGAATTGAAGTGTTTTCAGCAATAGAAGCCAGCCATAAATACATATTTCCTTACAAAAAATAAGCCACCACAATTTTCAATTCACATATCCAATACCCAAATAGCTAATATGAAATGTGTAAAGAAACCCCAACAATGGGAAACGCAGGATTAAACTTCATTAAAGCTTTGTGTATAATGGAAACCACGTTCAAAAAGGCTGAAAATCTGTTCTTCTGGAAGGAAGAGATGGAACATCTGGCTATGGCTGAGGAAAGCAGAAGGGCTCCCTCTGGAGTGGATTCCAAAATTAACACAGGATGCAGATTTTAATCGGTGGGCAGAGAAAATGAAAATCAGTAACACAGCAAATGCGTTCTTGTCTCTCGGCTCACTCCTCCTGTTTACAACGAGCATACTGGGATTGATTCAAGGAGACTACATCATGACTGAATGATATGGATCCATGCCTAGAATATTAACTCATTAATTAGTTTTCATGCCTGGACTTGTATGTGGCAAGGAGAGAAATGAAAGGATCCCAAAGAGACAAGAAAGCTTTCTTTGCGTACACCAAAGAATCTCCAACAACACAAACTACAGAGCCAGCTCAAAGCCCACATTTTTGACCCTGCATGGTCGTGCAAGACTCTATCAAAACCTAATGAACGCAGCCACTGGCTGTACCCATGACAATCAACTTAATTTGGAAGGGAGAGGGGAGTAACTTGAAGGACACACACACAAGAACATGCTCTGCTGGAAAGGGATGAAGGCTGCTTTCAAACGCACAAGTGCGACAGGCCCCACATGCCTGTGGATTATTTGCATACAAGCCAACAAGCAGAAAATTGTTGTCATGCAGAAAGAAAAGAGTCAGATCACCTACAAAGGGAAGTCAACTTACTGCCTGCTTTTGTTCTTCTTCCTATAAACGTTGGCAAAAGAAAAAGGCGAAGAGAGAAACAAGATAATTAATTATGGTATGAATAGAAAATGAACACACACAAAATCCACTGCAGACCTTGTGGAAGAACAGAACATGGCAAAGTGTAGGAACATTTGCAGACACCAATGCAAACAAGGATGTTGGACACCACGGGATGGTGGGAGTGCAAAGGGGTCAATTGCTCCACTCTCAAAAGGTGACTCTTGTCTACACTGGCCTTCTGTATCGGCCACGGTTCTTTTCTGTGAGGGTGCTGGAGCCCTGGACCAGGCTGATGAGAGAGGTTGTGGAGTCTCCTTCTCTGCACGGATTCCAAACCCTCCTGGACATTGAGATCCTGGGCAATATGCTGTGGGTGATGCTGCTTTAGCAGGGGTTTGGACTAGGTGATCTCCAGAGGTCCCTTCCAACCCCTGCCACGCTGGGATCCTGTGAGCCACAGACTCACATCAGCAGCAGAGGCCAGTGCCATCCCCTACCACATTCCCACACGTTTCCAGTTGCTCCTCCTACCAGCAGTGGGATTTGCAGGACCAGATGGTGAGCGGGCTCAGGGAAAAGATCTTAAATGATCTCTGCTCTACAGAGAAACTGTTAGTTTGAAAAATGAGGCTTTAGCATTAACTACAGATGTGAAACAACAATCTCACAAGGCATGGACCTTGGCTACAAGGACTGAGCGGTGATGAGATAAATCATCAGATCAGCCAGTGAGGAAATCACCATCAAGGAAATGGAAAAAGTGAAATGGGATCTGTCTGCTGAATGTCTGCGGCGGCGAAAGCTAAAGCCCTGCGCCGAGGCAGGAGGCCAACTACCGTGGACTAGAGGAGTGCCAGCCGATGGCACCGGCTGATCAGAGTCCTTGGGAAAAAAGGGAGTGCTAAGCCAATGGCCATGATGAGGAAAACAAGACAAAAACAGAGAAAGAAATCTCTGATGAGAGTACCGCCAGGTCGCTGGCCACTGCTTAGGACTGAAGTGGTTGGGAGGACAAGGTTAGCAGCCAACAGGAGCCCTACTCTGTCTACTTCAGCAGCTCTGCAGCCTCAGAGGTTACAGCAATAAATGAAAGGGTGCAACTGTTCTCTGGCATCATCTGCAAATATCCATGCTGCTAAAGTCCCTTATCATCCTCTTAGGGTGGCCTTATCCACAGTGCCCCCCAGGAATGGGTTTGGGCCACTGAAGACCTCCAGGTAGTGGTTGGAGTTGATTTGGTGAAGAACTGGTAGCTCTGATCTGCACTTGATAACCTCTGTGTGGTGGCTGGAGATGGCTAAGGAAGCTCTGATCCAAAGGCATGTTAGCAACCACATCACCAATAGAACAGGCAGGTGAGTGCCTATCCAAGGAGCATGGCCTGGCACTAAGAGTTCACCAGGCAGATACAGTTGGGGCCTCATAAGTGTATTGGACAACACAGCACAAGATACCAATGACAGCACTTTGTGGGGATCAACAGTCAGAACTTCTCCTTCAGGGAAAACCACCATCAAATTCCTGTAACGGGAACCTCCCAACAAGAGTGTCAACAAGAAGATGTGGGAGGACACGACGTAAAATCCAACCTTAACTCTAAATTGCAGTGTCATGGGTAGGTTGCTGTGTGGGCTAAATAAACAATCAGGAAGAGGTTGTCCAAAGAGGTGGAAGAGGTTGTCCAAAGAGGCGGTAGATGCCTTGTTCCTGGAGTCATTCCAGGTCAGGCTGGATGGAGCTCTGAGCAACCTGCTCAAGTTGAAAATATCCCTGCTAACTGCAGGGGGGTTGGACTAGATGACCTTTAAAAGCTCCTTCCAATACAAAACACTCTGTGATTTGAAAATTCTGTGACATTAATTGAGGGGTTGATTACCTCTACACTAACAACTAATATAGTTGAGGGGCTTTCTCTGCTCTGAGCTCAAATATCACAGCATGGTTCATCATGTGAGAATGGATGAACCTCCAGAGACCAACTACCTCCTTCAAACCAAGCTTTCCTCTTGTTCTGTTTCGTTGGGGTTTTTTTACAGAGGGACTGAGGCACCCAACTTTCAGATAACTACCATTAGATAAGCTGAACCCAGCTCTAAATAATGGAATGAATGCAGCATTAAAAATGTACAAAATACTGTGTAAGAAAATGGAAAAAAACATAAAAGCTTAACAGTTGCTGTAAATTATAGATTAATATTTCTCAATGATGAGAGAGACTAAAACTGTGTTGGAAATGTTCATGTCAGGAAGAGCTAAAACTACCAAAAAGGATATTTTGAAAGGAACACAAATATCAGAAAAAGTCTGGAAGGAACCTCTGGAGATCATCTAAGGCCAAGCCTCATGATAATGCAGGGTCACTCACAGCGTGCTGCCCAGGATCAAATGTCCAGGTAGGCTTGGAATCTCTCCAGAGAAGGGACCTCCACAACCTCACTGGGCAGCCAGGTACAGTGTTCCAGCATCTTCACAGAAAAGTTCTTCCCCATCTTCTGACAGTTACTTCCTGGGCTCCAGTTTGGGCCCACTGCCCTTTATCTTGTTGCTGGGGACCACTGAAAAGTATCTGGCCACATCCTCTTTTCCCCTATCCTTTAGCTATCGATCAGCATCGAGAAGATTCCCCCTCAGTCAGCTCTTCTCTAGGCTAAACTGCCCCAGGTCTCTCAGCCTCTCCTTATCAGAGATGATGCAGAGCCCTCAACATCTTCTTAATCTCTTCTGGAGTCTCTCCAGTAGTTCTCTGTCTATTTTGAACTGGGGAGCCCAGAACTGCACACACTATTCTTGATGTGGCCTCACTGGGGCAGAGTAGAGGGGGAGGAGAACCGCCCTTGACCTGTTGGCCACACTCTTCTTAATTCACTCTAGGAGACCATTTGCCTTCTTGGCCACTGCTGCCTCATGGTGAACCTGTTCACCTGCACTCTCAGGTGCTTCTCCACAGAGCTGCTTTCCAGAAGGTCAGTCCCTAACCTCCCCTGGTGCAAGAGGTTATTCCTCCCCAGGTGCAGGACTCTATACTTGCCCTGGTTGAATTTTATGAGGTTCACCTCTGGCCAGCTTTCCAGCCTGTCCAAGTAAAATTCTTAATATGAATAAAGGAGTCCACATTTCTGCACTGTGTTTGACTCACAGTATTTCCCCCTTGTAGATTCCATCAGCAAACAGTGGAAGTACTTGCCACTAATCATGAGAAAACATGTTAGAAAATACCTACTAGAAATAGTATCTTTAGATCAGGAGGTCTGGGTGGCTTGCAGTTTGGATTCTGAAAATAATAAGATGAGGAGTTCTCCAGCCCACTGAAGGTAATTTTTAATAGGTCTTGGAACAGCCAGGATTGGAATGTGCTGAGTTGCACTGATACTGCACAAGGTGCAAAGGGTACAAATTGGAACCCAGGAGGTTCCATCTGAACAAGAGGAAAAAATTATTTGCTGAAGTCCTGAATGAGGCTGCCCAGGGGGGTTTTGGAGTCTCTTTCTCTGGAGATTCCAAGCCTGCATGGACACAATCATGGGCAATCTGCTCTGGGTGACCCTACTTTAGCAGGGGTTTGGATTAGATGATCTCCAGAGATCATTTCCCACCTCAGATTCTAGGATTCATGGGAAAAAGGTTTTGCCAAGTAAATCTGGTTTTGTTGTCTGAATGCCTTACAAGTTTGGCTTCTAGAGGGACTGCAGAGATGTGAGGTGTTTTCATAGCTAGAGTTCCTTCAGAGGCCAAAGGTGTAGTACCTTGTCACTAATCACTTAGCATCATATGAATTAAATAAATCACTTTTTAACAGAGTAAGATCCGGAGAAGTGATGGCTTTCAGTAAGCACTCACTGGTGCAGAAAGGAAAGAAGGGAAATGGTGATGAAGAGCAATGAAACTCCTCCTGTAGCTCTTTGTGTAGTGTTGCTATGCTTATGCTCCAGAGAAGTACTGAACTTAGAGTTAGTTTTCTTTCCCAAATTAAAAGAATTAGGTTAAAAATCTGGAGATCACAGGATCACAGGATGTTGGAGTTGGAAAGGACTTCCTTGAGTTCAACCCCCCTGCCAGAGCAGGACCATAATCTAGTGCAGATCACACAGGAAATCATCCAGACAGGTCTTGAAAGTCTCCAGAGAAGGAGACTCTGCAACCTCTCTTGGTAGCCTGTTCCAGTGATCCGTGACCATTACAGTAAAGAAGTTCCTCCTCACGCTGAGGTGGAAATTCCTGTGCTGTAGTTTATATCCATTGCCCCTTGTCTTATCATAGGGTGCAACTGAGAAGAGCCTGTCCCCTCCCTCTTATGAAATTCACCTATTCATAAACATTTATTAGATCCCCTCTAAGTCTTCTCTTCACCAAACCAAAAAGCCCCAGGTCCCTCAGTCCCTCCCCACGGGGTACTGGTCCAGCCCCTTCATCACCTTTGTAGCCCTCCACTGGACTCTTTCAAGTAGACGGTAAAAAGAAAGCAGCCATAAAAAAAAAACTACTCTGCAGTGCAGGACTGTTGGAAGCCCAGAAAACCTCTACCTGTTTAACTGATTTAAAGCAGAAGATTGAGAAGTGCCTTCACTGACATGAGTAAGTATCTGCGTAGGAAAAAACCAGAGGTGCTAAAATACTCCTTAATTTAATGGAGGGAGAACTGCACGTACCGAAGGCAATGGGTGTAAACTGCAGCAAAAGACATTCAAACTGAAAATGAGGAATAAATTTTTAACTGTGTGAGCAAATTTGCATTGGCAGAGAACTGAGAATTTCTGATTCCTTCAGTTCAAAACCAGATGTCTTTGTGGAGGATGCTTTCATCAAAGAGGAGCTGCCAGGCTCCATAGAGAGCTAAGGAGGGGAAATGCAAAGAACCCTGTTACGCAATGTGGAGGGACCAAATAATTCCACTAGTCATGGGCTCACAGAATAGGTCAGGTTAGAGAGGACTTCAGGTGGGCTCACATCCAGCCTCTTAGTCAGAACAAGGACAAGTTCATTTTACAGCCCTATCCAGCTGAGTCTTGAAAATCTCCAAAGGTGGAGATAGAACAATTTCTCTGGGTTCTTGTTCCATTGCTTGAGCATCCTCATGGGGAAGGAGCTTCTCCTTATATCCAGCCCTATTTGCCCTTAGAGTTCTGAAATAACCTTGGGAACGAGGGGAGTTAATTAAAAGATACTAGATTTAGAAATGAAAAGTCTAGTAAGAGTCAGCTTCTAAACTAACCTTTTCTATGAAACAGCCTAGATGTCATTAAAGTTTCTGTCAAGCTCATAACTGAACTGCACAATTCAAGTTAATGAATGGGTCCTAAATTCATCAGTTGAATGAATCACAGAATGGTAGATGGCCTGCCTCTTGGATACACACTCCTTTTCCAGAACTCCAGCCTAATCTGAGGAGCAGCTGCACTGTGGATTTACAGATGATGTGAATTCATTATCACTTCCAAGTGCAGACAAGCTCTACATTTGTCTGGATGTGCCTATACCTAATGTATAAGCCCCTGTGCTGCTCTCATCAGTGTCACTGCCACAATCTCCCTCCCACTTCTTACACTGTCTATAGAATCTTTGTTGCATCTGGTCTCAGACCAAGACTTCTTTGAATAAAGCCAATGTTCTGCCATTCACTTTATAGAGAGGCTCTTGACTGAGTTAAGAGCCAGAAAGAATAAACACATATTCAGACTGTAGACATCAACTCAAATATTTGGCTCAGTTTTGGCCATCTCACTCCAAGAAGGGCACTGAGGTGATGGAGTGTCCAGAAAAGGGGAAAGAAGTTGGTGAAGGGTCTAGAGCACAAGTCTTGTGAGGACTAGCTGAAGGAACTGGGGTTGTTTAGTCTGAAGAAAAGGAGGTTCAGGGAAGACCTTCTCACTCTCTACAACTCCCACAAAAGGAGTTTGGAGCAAGGTGGGGGTCAGTCTCACATCCCAAAAAACAAGTGACAGAACATGAGGAAACTGCCTCAGGTTGTGGCAGAGGAGGAACAATTTCTTCCCCAAAAGGGTTGCAAAGCCCTGGAACAGGTTGCCCAAGGCAGTAGTGGAGTCCCCATCCTTGGAGGGATCAAAAATCTGTGTAGATATGGTGCTGATGGATATGGTTTAGTGGTGACCTGGCAGAGTTGGGTTAACAGTTGGACTTCATCATTTTGGAAGTCTTTTCCAATCTTAATTATTCTAGAGTTTTAAGAGCTCAAACCTGGTAGGACTCTATAAAGAATTCTAATAGACCCTGCTCACAAATCCCAGTATCAATTTCTATGGTAGATAAGAGCCAATGTCATCACACTCTAAAGAAAAAGATCTACATAGACATTGTGGGGTCAGTGCAATATTACCCGTAAGACACAGCACTGTGCCATGGGTGAGTTCTGTACTTCAAGGACTGGGGCCTCCAGTTTATTTTCCAGTTCAGGCTGGAAGAACCAAACAGGTACCCAGAACAGTACTCAGGTGATCACCAAATCTAATAATTCCCTAAAGAACTCCAAATCTTATGGGTTCTTGATACTTTACCCAAAACTGCAAGATATGAACCTGAAACCTCTCAATCATCTGCACCAATGCACAGAGTCAGCATGGAAATGACTTTTTTGCCAATTCTTCCTGTTTATAATGGTATGACAGCAAGGCAGGAATCTCAGAGCAGCAATACAAATTCCAGGGCTGAGGAAAAGAGGGATGAGTGAATGTCAGATAAGGGATGGCTTACTTTGAGCAGTTTCATCAGCCCTTCGAGCTGCACCATCAGTTCTCTTCTGCTTTCTTGAAGTGCAGACATTCTCTGCTCCAATTCATCCTTTCTCTGTCTGTGCCAGTTACATGAAAGAAAGAGCCAGAAAACAAACTTTGAGTTATTTCAGAACCACTTCAGGAAATTCACCCAGATATCAGTGTCTTTCATTTTCATTGCTCCCCCTTGCTTCCAATTTAAACCCCAGAGCAAAGCCCAGCACAAGAACCACGAAACCCGTGCAGAAAATCAGGCTTTTTGCTTCAGCTCGAGAGATTCTCGCTCAGCGCCTTGGCAGTGGGAAGCCCTTGTCAAGAGCACTGCATTTTGAGAAAAAAAAAAACACCTGCTTTTTTCTTCCTGTTAAGAACTCTCTTAACATCAGACTCAGGCACCCTGCAGAGCTCTCAGACAAGCAGGAATGAACTATGGGAGGAAGAGAAAAAAAGAGAGGAGAAAAGGCTGCAGATGTTTGGGAAGGAAGCGCCATCACTCTCTGGACGGAGACTCAGCAGAGCTATTTCTGTCCACCAATGTGACGTACAATCTTGACATATTGGCTGTACCAGAAACCAGGGAACAAGAGGAGGAGATGAAAAGTGACCTTCCCTTTCCTTGGCATCAGGAAACCACTGATGCCTATCCATCAGATATTTAAGGAAATATGACACTTGGGGTTTATTTTATATTTAAATAAAATAAAGTGACTCATATAAAAAGATATTCAAAGATGAACGTCAACATGTCAGGAGTTCAGTATCTTAAGATGATTTAATAGATGCTGGCCCCCCTAAATCCCACTCAGAAGTAATGACAAATAACTAAGAAAAAAAACCCAAAAATTTTAAAAAGTCTTATTTCACAGAATCGTTGAATTAAATACTGATTTTTGGGGGAAGAGACTTTTCAAGGTCATCTAGTCCAAAGCCCTGCAGTCAGCAGGGACATCTGCAACTAGAGCAGGTTGCCCAGAGCCCCACCCAACCTGACATGGAATGTTTCCAGGGATGGGACTTCTACCACCTCTCTGGGCAACCTGGCCCAGGGTGTTGTCACCCTCAGCAGAAACAATTCCTTACATCCAGCCTGAATTTTCCCTATTTTAATTTAAAACCATCGCCCCTTGTCCTGTCACAAGATGTCCTGATAAAAACTCTGTCCCCATCTTTAGTGGCCCCATTAAGTAGTAAAAGATTACAAAAAGGTCTCCCCGGAGCCTTCTCTTCCACTGGCTGGAGAGCAGCCCTGAGGAAAAGGACCTTGGGGTCTGGGTTGATGAAAAGCTCAACATGAGCCTGCAGTGTGAGTGCAGCCCAGACAGCAACTGAGTCCTGGGCTGCATCAAGAGCAGTGTGGCCAGCAGGGCAATGGAGGGGATTCTGCCCCTTT
>VWYK01074082.1:52681-73273 GCA_013399775.1 Semnornis frantzii
GGAGGTGTCCCTGCCTGTGGCTGGGGGTTGGAACTAGATGATCCTTGAGATCCCTTCCAGCCTTACCATTCTATGATTCTATGATTCTATAAGATGAACAACTCCAACCTCTCAGCCTGTCCTCCCAGCAGAGAGGTTCCAGCCCTCGGATCATTGTGGTCTCCTCTGGACCCACTCCAGTAAGTTCATCTGGAGTTCTTTCTGTGGCCATCATGATGTCTTAATCCAAAGTTCAAGGGACCACATCTTATAGACTCATAGAGGTGTCTTAGATGGCATTTGTGTTCTCACCTAATACACTATGGGGAAACCATTGTGTGGGAATTTTAATTCTAGAAATACCAGCTGGATATCAGGATGTGGAAAAGAAAGAGGCCACTTACTCAGACTGGATAATACTGTTAAGTGTGGTTGGTTTTCATCGTGGTAACCATGAAAATGGCAAATCTTTAGCATATACCCCAACGAGAAAACTGCTCAGACTATGTGCCAAAACTAAATTCTGTCTATGTTGGTTCTCAAAAGGAGAGAGGACTGTGAAGCATTAACTAGTCTGGGTATTTATTTCAACACATTTTTGTATTTTGAATAATGTGGTCATTAAATGCTGAAACATCACAAAAATGAGAAGAAAAAGAGAAGATAACATATGCCTGGTCATTAAAATGGACAGAGACAGAGCCTTATCCATCTGTATGGTCCTTTTTCTCTCTCTAGGTGAGTTCAAAGTTTGTAGCATGCCTTGTATAGTTATTTTTTATTCTATTCAATATTTTGTTCTAGTTAACAACTACAAATCATGTAAAAATCAGCCTACTTAGCAAGTTGAGCCCCTCCAGTGCCGTTGTTAATGAAGAACCAATATCAGTTTCCCTGATTTTGGTCGATGCTACTCCATCTCTTCTCTAATGCCCTCCAGTGAAGAAAGAGGAGGTGCTGTTTGACAATGACAAAGAGTTTATATGTTTATAATTAAGGTCAGGAAAAGCTCTAAGGGCAAATGAAGTGATGCTGTCTGAGGCACATGCCTGGGGCAAACAAGTTGTTGGCACTGGGGTAGGGATGAGCATCCTGTGGACTCTCAGATGCAGCCAAGCATGACTGCATCAAAAGCAGGATCTGGAAGGGCGAGGGATCCAAGGTTACATCTGCCAGCAGCACGGTGGAGCTGACTCAGCTCTGCAGGCGCTGCTGCAGGCAGGTTCTGAAACCCAGGACAAGCTGAGTTTTCAAGGATTATCTTCCTCAGGCTTTCACAGTCAAAACTCTACACAGCAACTGAGACCATTTAAGAACATGCTTAAAATCATAGAATCATTGAATTATTTTGGTTGGAAGAGACCTTTAAGGTCATCAAGTCCAACTGTTAACCCAACACTGCCCAGATCACAACTAAACCATGTTCCTGAGCAACACATCTACACAGTTTTTAAACTGCTCCAGGGATGGGGACTCTCCCACTGCCCTGGGCAGCCTGTTGCAGGCCTTGACAACCCTTTTGGGAAAGAAATTGTTCCTCATGTCACAGGATCACAGATGTCAAGGGTTGGAAGGGACCTGAAGAGATCATCAAGTCTAACCCCCCTGCCAGAGCAGGACCATACAATCTATCTCAGGTCACAGAGGAACGCATACAGATAGGATGTGCGAGTCTCCAGAGAAGCAGACTCCAAAGTCTCTCCGGGGAGCCTATTTCAGTGTTTTGTGATCCTTATAGTAAAGGAGTTCCCCCTTGTGTTGAGGTGGAACTTCTTGTGTTGCAGCTTACATTCATTGCTCCTTGTCCTGTTCCAGGGAGCAAGTGAGCAGAGCCTGTCTCTTCCCTCCTGACATCCAGCCCTCAGATATATATAGACATTTATTAAATCCTCTCTCAGTCTTCTCTTCTCCACACTAAACAGCCCCAACTCCCTCAGCCTCTCCTCATCCGACAGTGCTCCAGTCCCCTCATCATCCTTGTAGCCCTCCGCTGGACCCTCTCCAGCAGATCCCTGTCCCTCTTAAACTGGGGACCCCAAAACTGAATGCAGTACTGAAGATGATGTCTCACCAGGGCAGAGTAGAGGGGGAGGAGAACCTTCAATTTGAGCCACCTCTGGTGCTTACATACATCTAAAGGCAGTCATCACCCACTGCTCACGGCCTTGGGGAATGTCTCCTCTTTAGCTGTGACTTGAGAAGTCCTTTCCCATCAGGGATAACCTGCTAATTGTGACCCTCCAGCATGATGCAATGCAGTCAAGGCAATCAGTGTGCATTTTGAACTGCCTAATGAGGGTGATGTTTAGTGGTAGGGAAGTTAGTACTAGTTCTATCTATAGCACCAGTAAGACTCCATACGATTTACTGCAGCTAGTATATCCCAGTCTATATATGGAAGAGATGCAGAGTACTTAGAACCTGACAGCAAGCTGAAGGCAGAGCCAGAGCTGTGGCAAAAGGGCTTTAAGGCAAAACAGAATCAGTTCAAGCTATTTAGGCAAGGTAATGTTAAGAGAGAAGGGAATCAAAATCCCAGAGGAATTTTGAGAAAGACCTTTAGTAGGCAAAAGCTTGGGGAAAGATGAGGTTTGGGAAACAGCACCAAGCTCCTGAAAGTGAGCAATAACCTGGATGCTCCTAGTCCGCTGAGCACAGCCAAGGCACAGAAATTAACTGATGATCACATTAAGGATACCAGGGGACGTGAGATTCTCTGCATCTCTGAACTGAAAGCCTGAACATCTGTTGTACATACACGCCGGAGCCCAGCCCAAAAGGGTTCTGCAGGAGTGCTGCAGGGGGAAATTTCCCAGCCTGTGTCACACAGAAGGTCAGACAGGAAAACTGATGACTTGACCAGTTTGACATGCTGAATTCAACCCTTTTTTTCAGTATTTGCCAGTGGTGTTTACATATTTGAAGGTCAGAAATGCCTACAATGATCATGCAGTTTCTTTTTCATTGGCAAAATACAAGCCATCTAATGAATAGAATCATGGAAACACAGAATGCTTTGGGTGGGCAAGGGACCTTTAAAGGTTGTCTAGCCCAACCCCCCTGCAATCAGTGGAGACATCTGCAATGAAAACAGGTTGCTTGGAGCCCTGTCCAACCTTACCTGGAATGGCTCCAGGGATGGGACATCTGGGCGAACAGGGTCAGTGTCTCACCATCCTCAGCCTGAGCAAGTTCTTCCTTAGGTTGCATCTAAACCAATCCTCTTCTAGTTTAAAATTGCTGCCCCTTTTGTCCTACAGACCTTGGTCTAGTCCCTCTCTGTCTTGCTTACTGGCCTCTTTTATATATAAGGAACAGCTGCAAGAAGGTCTCCCTGGAACCTTCCCTTCTCTAGGCTGAACATGCCTAATTCTCTTAGCCTGTCCTCAGAACAGAGGGGTTCCAGCTTTTGGATCATTGTTGTGGCCTCCTCAGGACCCAATCCAAAAGGTTCATGTCTCCCCCCGTGCTGTGGACCACAGAATTGGACACAGTATTGCAGGTGGGAGTCTCACCAGAGCAGAGGGACAGAATTCCCCCTTTTGACCTGCTGGCCACCCTGCTTTGGACAGCCCAGGAGATGGTTGGCTTCTGTGAGCACGTGTTGCCAGCTCATGCTCAGAAGGAAACCATTTCATTCAGCCCATCTCTGATTTTTTCCAGGCCTCTCAGTTTCTCGAGCCTCTTTTATCTTCCAGCTAAAGGAACAACCCCACTGACAATTTCCCCCCCTGTCACTTCACAAACTTAATCAAAGAGGCTTTGAAGCTTGTTCTCCAGCTTTGGATGTACATCTGACTATTCCTAGGTAGGAACTTTCAGAGTTTCACTGACATTTATCTTCAGCTGTGCTGCTTTAAACAATAAATGAGGAGCAGTTCATGCCTTTTCTGCTCCTTTTTCCTATAGATTTCTTCTTTACAAACACTTTTCTGAGCTACCCAAACACAATTCATTTCAAGAGACATTTTGATTTACTTCTAAATACAGTTCCAGTGGACAAAATGGAATACACTGCAGATATTCTTTCCCCAGTAACAGCCACAGACCAGAGCTGGGATTGCTTTTACCGTAGAAGCCTGAGTTCAGCCAATAAAGTTGGGTTCTGCTGGGCTTTCTCAGGAGTGGGTTGAGAGGCTTGTTCATGTTCCAGCCTGAGACGCTGAATTTCCTGGAGTATCTCCCTAAAGAAGAGAGGGAAGATTAAAGAGGAGAAAGGTCAGTCAGTGGCTGTGTGGCTCTTAAATACTGTCAGAGCTTTTCCAGAGCATTTTACGTCAGTCTCCAGCCTAGGCACAGCAATTGGGTTTGTATGTGGATGGCATGGACTCAAACCCAAGACAGATGTTAGTGTAGTCCTTTGAACTGCTGTAATCCCAGAGTCCTAGCATGATGTGAGTTGGAAGGGACCTCTGGAGATCATCTAGTCCAATGTGCCTTCTAAAGCAGAGTCACCCACAGCAGGTTGCACAGGATTGTTTACAGGTGGATTTGGAATCACTCCAGAGAAGGAGACTCCACAACCTATCTAGGTAGCTTGGTTCCAGTTTGTGCCAGTTGCCACTATTCTTTTGCTGGGCACCAATGAAAAGAGTCCAGCCCCATCCTCTTCCCCCCTCAACCCTTCATTCATGAGTACTATTCATGAGTACTGAGAAGATCCTCTCTGAGCCTCTCCTGCTCAGAGAGGTGCTCCAAGCATCTTTGTAGCCTCTGCTCGACTCTCTCCAGTAATTCGTTGTCTCTCTTGAACTGGAAAGCCCAGAACTAAACATAGTACTCCAGAGGTGTTCTCACTCAGGCAGAATAAAGAGGGAGGAGAACATCTCTTGACCTGTTGCCCACACTTCTGAATGGACCAAAGGAGACCACTGGTCTTCTGGGCCACAAGTGCACGCTGCTGCCTCGTGGCAAACTTACCATTCATCAGCACTCCCAGGTCCCTCCCCACAGAGCTGTTTTCCACAGGTCAGTCCCTAAGCTGCCCTGGTGCAGGGGGTTATTCCTCCCCAAGGCCAGGACCTTACACTTGTCCTTACTGAATTTCATGAGATTCTCCTGTGCTCAACTTCCAGCCTTTTCAGGGCTTGCTGAATGGCAGCACAGCCTGACAGGCTGTCAGCCACTCCTCCCACTTGGCATCCTCAGCTTCCCACTCACTTTATCAAGGCCTTCTGGCAGGTCAGCAGAGCTAAGGAAAATAAGAGCTCATAGTAATAGAGACCAACTCTGAGGTCTCCCAAAGTAAAGGTGATCAGCACCGTTAAGGTCACTGAGTTCTACCTAGCCAGAGGTGAGGGAACGTGACATTGACAGGCAAGGGCTCACTGATTGAAATGGAAATGAAATCCTTCTGAGAGTGAAGATCATAATCTCTGGTTCTCTCTTCCTGCCCTTTTTAAAGCTGCTGAGCCACTCTGCTCTCCTCCCAGGCTTTCATAGCTGCACTGATTGAGATCTCCCTTATCCGTCATCTCCACAAAGAACTTCAATACCTGCAAGGTCTCTTGGTAGTGTATGGAAGCTATGACAGTGCAAGGATTGAGCTGTTCCTGTGCTCTCCAGGAACTGGTTCTCCTCCAAACTAACCTTCAGTATTTTTACCTGGCATTGTGAGTGCCTTGGCAAAGGGCTATGCAGGCAGCAAGCTCATGCATGCCAGCGAGACTCAGCTGCAGCATGGAGAGAGCAGATCACAGCTACGAGTATAGCATTGAGGACAGCACAGCAACGACATCCAAGAGAGGCTCTTCAGATAACACAGGGGCTGCTGTTGCATACAACACTTGAGGTCTGAGCTGCTCAGCAGCTTGCTCTTTAGAGTTTCTCTCAGCAAGAGAAACATGAACTCAAAATGCAGCTGCTGAAGAAGCAGGTGAGTGCAAATGCAGTGTTATGGTAACACCAGGATGGATTGCTTCTTAGTAGTCCTTTGGGACTGAAAAGTCATAGAATCACAGAATGATTTGGTTTGGAAAAGAACTTTTAAAGGTCATCTAGTCCAACCCCCCTGCAATAAGCAGGGAAATCTCCAACAACAGCAGGTTGCTCAGAGAGCCATCCAAACTCATCCAGAATATTACAAGAGATGGGTTATTTACCACCTCTCTGGGCAACCTGGGCCAGTGTGTCAGCAGAAAAAAAAGTATTTTTTTCCTTCTTTCTAGACTTAATCTTTCAATTTTTGAGTTTATAACCATCACTCCTTGTCCTGTCAAAACTGGTCTTGCAAAAAAGTCTGTTCCCTGCTTTCTTCTCTACCACCTTAAGTACCAAAAGGCCACAAGAATCTCTCTTCAGAGCCTTCTGTTCTCCAGACTGAACAAACCCAACTCTCTCAGCCTGTCCTCACAGCAGAGGGGTTCCAGCCCTCAGAGCATTTTTGTGGCCTTCACTGGCCCTGCTCCAACAGTTTAATGTCTTTCCAATGCTGAGAACCCCAGAATTGGATCCAGCATTGCAGGAGGAGTCTGACCAGAGCACAGCAGAGGGACAGAATTTCCCCCCTTAACCTTCTGGCCACGCTGCTGGGGATGCAGCCCATGGTATGGTTGGCTTCAGGCCTGCAAGCACACATTGCCAGCTCCCGTTCAGAAGAAGGAAACTACCTCCTACGGCCCATCTCCAATTTCTTCCAGGCCACCCAGTTTCTTCAGACTGTTTTGTGTCCCAACAAAAGGAAAAAAAACACTCATTCTTTTTGAGATGAGTTTACTCTTCCCAGCTGTCCAACCTGCTCACTCCACTACATTGTCTCTCAGCCCACTTTTTTTTTTGCCATCTGAATGGTTGACCTTGTGGTGAAAAGTTTGCAGACATCAATAGAAGACTGCAAAGCAACTCCTGACACTCATCACCATTTAAGATGGTATTAAGAAGATCAGTGAAGAAGATTAACCTGCTCCCTGGAAACTAAGAGCCCTGCAGCTCTATCCACACTGAGCTAATTGGTTAATGAGGCAGCTTCAACAAAAGATCTAGAAGAACAATCTGGTTAATGCAATACAAAAGGTTAGAAACAACAAAGCACAAGGACTAAAGGCTTTTCTCTCCTCAAACATTGCTCCCCAAACAGTGCTGATCAAAGCTTGGTTTACCTGTTTTTGTTTTCCAGCTCTGCAATCAGTTGTCTTTGTTGTTTGTTGGCATCAAAGCTGAAACCCAGGTCTGTAGGTGGGCGAGGCTGGAGATGAGGAACAGAGGAAATTAGACACAGCATTCATTACCCATTACCACCTATGACATAGTTTGAATGGAACTCCTTCCCCAAAAGGGCTGTCAAGGCCTGGAACAGGCTGCCCAGGGCAATGGTGGAGTCCCCATCCCTGGAGGGATTAAAAAGCTGTGTAGATGTGGTGCTGAGGGACATGGCTTAGTGAGGCCTTGTTAGTGCTGGTAATGGTTGTACTTGATGACTACCGGTGTGCCCAAAGAGTGTCAGGAAGCTGAGGTCCCATGGTATCTCCCTGCATCCTGATACAATCAGCTACAAGGACAAGTGGAGGTGATGTGTTTCATCTACAGTCTCAGGAAGCTCCTGAGGTTCTGGGGCTCTTGGGGCTTCATCAAAAGCACAAGAACCTTTGTCCTGGTGAAAAGAGGGGGGTGCCTATAAAAAAACAATCTGCTTCTTAATCCCTTTCTTCAGAAATCCTGCCCAAAGCCTGAAATCACCTTCATGACCTAAAGTACTTGAGTCTTCAGAAGCAAAGACAACCCTGCAGAGGAGAGACATCCTTCATGCTGCTCACTTTCAAACATCACTAGTCAGGAGGTCTTTTGGAAACTACAGTGGCTATTTTGTAGGACAGGACAATGTTCTCTTATTTGTTCTATTGCTTCCAAGAGTACATTTAATTTTTCACTTTAAGTCAGAGTCACAGGGGTTGGAAAGGACCTTTTGAAACAGCTTAACCCAAAATCCCTGCTCAAAGCAATGCTAACTGCAGCAAGCTGCTCAGGACATTGTTCAGCTGAGTTTTGAGTACCTCCAAGGATGAAGACTCCACAATCTGCTCCAGTGGTTGAGCACTTAAGACCATAAGACAGTTTTCTCTTTTGTTTAAATGGGAGTGAACTGGTGCCCATTACCTCTTGTTCTGTCATGGCACCACTGAGTTGGCTCCACTGCCTCAAAGACCCCCACAAGTGTTCTCAAGGCTAAAGTATTCTCAAGGTTCAAGTGTTCTCAAGGCTACAGATACCCAGGGGAAAAAACCCCAAAACTCAGGCTGCCAATTCTCTACCAGTATCTAAACCTTCCAGGTTCTTGAACTTAGAAGATGCTCAGCCTGAAGGTTTGCAAAGGAAGTGCCTAAAAGCACCAGGCAGAGGCACTGGAATCTGACCACCCCTCCTGTCAGAGGTTTAGCATTGCCCCTGCTCTGTTTTTAGCCTGGACTAACCATCTCTCTCCAACAATTCTCAGCATGGTTCAGGATCTACTCTAAGCTGAGAACTATCTGCAGCAGGTGGTTGGGTTGGCACAGTTGCACTGGTCTAGAGGGGGAGAATGTTCAGGATGACAGATGTGGGCACCAGAAGGATTTAATGACTGCTACACACAAAGCCTACGAGTCTATCGGTGCAGTTTAATATCCTCATCAGTGACACAGACTGTGGGATCAAGTTCACCCTTGGCAAGTTTGCAGATGACACCAAGCTGAGTAGTGCAGCTGACATCTGAGGAATGGGATCCATCAAGAGGGATCTGGACAAGCTGGAGAAGTGGGACCATGTGAATCTCCTGGGGTTCAAAATGGCCAAGTGTAATGTCCTGCACCTGGGTTGGGGTAACCACCAGTATCAGTCCAGGCTGGTGGATAAAGGGATGGAAAGCAGCTCTGTAGAGAAGGACTTGGGGGTGCTAGTGGGTGAAAAGCTGGACAGGAGCTGGCAATGTGCACTCACAGCACAAAAGCAAACCCAAAGCAATGTGGGCCAGCAGGTTGAGGCAGGGGATGCTGCCTCTCTGCTCCACTCTGGTCAGACTGCACTTGCAGAGCTGTGTCCAAGTCGTGAGAGAAATGGACCAGAGGAGGCCATAACAATGATCCAAGGGCTGAAATTCCTCTGTTGTGAGGACAGGTTGAGTGAGTTGAGGTTGTTCATCCTGTACAAGAGAAGACCACAGGGAGACCTTCTTGTGGCCTTTCATTACTTAAAAGGGCTTAGAGGAAAGCTGTGGACAGACTTTTTAGCAGGGCCTGTTGTGACAGGATAAGGGGAGATAGTTTAAAATTAAAAAGGGATTGGGATTAGATATGGGGAGAGAATTTTTTGCTGTGAGGGTGATGAGACACCAGCCCAGGCTGCCCAGAGAGGTGGTAGATAAGCCAGTAATGTGCCCCATCCCTTGAACTGTTCCAGGTCAGGTTGGACAGGACTCTGAGTAAACCTGCTTTAGTTAAAGATCTCCCTGCTAACTGCAGGGGTTTGGACTACAGGAACTTTAAAGGTCTCTTCTCACCCAAAGCATTCTGTGACTCAGTGATTCTATGATACAGTCAGCTATTGAGAAGTAGCACTCATCAGTCACCTATGATGTGGGTTCAGGAGGAAATGTGTCTAAACTCTTGCATATTCAAAAGTCTATTGGAGTCACCCGAGAGAGTGCTGAGCCTAACAGAAACACAACAGAGGTACATGTCTAACTGCTTCTGCACTTGTCCAGAGAATATCTGACACCTGTTCTAGATATATTTGCCCTTGCATGGATAAGAAGACACAGCTCCTGCCCCTCATTCCCCAGCAGACAGGCATCCTGGGAAGCAGTGGGCTACATCCTCCCTACCACTGCTCAGCTGCAAGCAGCAGTGCAAGATGCAGTGGTGAGCAGAGGCAGTTCTGGGTTAGGTTTTATTTTTAAAAATCCAAAAGTAGGTTTAATATTTAAAAATGACAACTACCCAGGACACAGACTTTACAGCCTTGAGGTAGAATCTTGATTAGAAAAGAGAAACCAGCCTGAAGAAAGCACATATGCTTCAAGTAGCCAGGGCATAATGAAATTCATCAGAGTACTTTCATCTTAAATAAACCTGAGGTGACCACAAAGCTTTTTTGTTCATCTCTGAAAGCACTGGGTTTCACAAGTGACACTCCAGATGTGGCAAGAGGCTATCCCTAAACGTTGCACCTCAAAACAATGCAAGAAGGAATGAACAGCTACAGACCAGGCAGCTTAAACCCAGTTTCTTGGAGAAAAATCACAGAGTAAACCCACTTGCCATTGCTCAGAACAGGTTAAAGAGTCACCTAAATGGGGTTTTTAAGAACAAATCACACCAAAGCAAAGCATTTTCCTTCACAGTAAAAAAATCAGTTTCCTATACACAGGATTTGAACACAGTAGATGCATTTGGCATCCTTTTGAGGTGTTCTACAGTTAGTACCATTCAATATTTTGATGACTATCATGGATGATAACATTTCTTATCAGTTACTTTGCTCACAGGATCAGTAGCCTTAATCTTTTCGTGATTGCTCAATGATCAATAATCCCCAAAGTTCCCTCTTGACACAGTCATGTAACCATTTTCTCTGTGACAGCCAAGTACCTTGCTGTAGCTTGAATGAAAATACAGTGTCATCATGAAACTGCTTACAAAGGATACCTAGATTTAAAAAACTTTGCCTTTCTGAAGTCTAGAGGACTGCAGGTTATTCTGTAGAGTAGGTAGTTTAATGAATGTTGGTTCATTCCCTGCATCTCATCTCTTGTCATATCTGGAGTCCTGCATCCAGTTCTGGGCTCCCCAGTTCAAGTGGGACAGGGAACTAATGGAGTGAGTCCAGCAATGGCTACAAATAAGATGAGGATACTGGAACATCTCTCTGAAGAGGAAGGGCTGAAACACCTGGGGTTGTTTAGCCTGGAGAAGAGCAGACTGAGAGGGGATCTTCTCAGTGCTTATCAATGTCTGCAGCGCTGGGGACAGGAGTTCAGAGACAGATTCTTTTCAGTGGTGCCTGGCAGCAGGCACAAACTGGAACCCAGAAGGTTCCATCTGAACAGGAGAATAAACTTGTGAAGGTGTTGGAGCCCTGGACCGAGCTGCCCAGAGAGGTTGTGGAGTCTCCTTCTCTGAAGAGATGCAAAACCCACCTGGAAGCCACGCTGGGCAACCTGCTATGGGTGACCCTGCTTTAGCAGGGTAGTTGGATTAGATGACCTCCAGAGGTCCCTTCTAACCCTATCATGTTGGGACTCTCTGAGTCCAGCTCTGGTTGGACTGGTATTTCAAATAAGGAACATTCAGAACTCACCTACAGTGTTCCTTTTCTTGGGTGACAGAAGAGGATTTAATGACAGTGTTTAATCAAGCCCCCAGAAGCCAATTTGGCAAACCACTGCACTCCTCCATCACTCTGATTTGGAAGAAACTGTCAAAGAACAACAGTAAATCTTGTGTCTCATGAGCATCAGATTTGAGGTTTCTTGGTGCAAGGACATCATGGTGTCACGGAAAATCTGAAACAGTACTTCCCCTGCCCTTCACTGTGGTATGACAGTTCTTTATGACAAAGAAGAGGAGGAAACAAGAGAAAATGGTTCATATAACTGGTGCATCCAGGAGAAGAAATGACCCAAGGACCAAGCTGCAGATACATCCTGCAAAGAAGTACAGCAGGAAATTCAATTTGCTTGTTCTTTCTGTATGAAAAATACTTATTAAATGATGCCTATAAGCCTAAAAGAAAAGTTACGTGAAGTGAAAATGATAAATATTATTTAGGCTGTAGGTAGCTTTAATGAGATGAGATGATGCTTTTAGCAGTGCAGAATGTTGAGGGAAGAGCAGCAACCACACACCGCTGTCAAAAAAGAGCAATGTGGGCAAGAACCTAATTATCGTAACTCATCCACATAACTCAACCTAATTATCCACTCACCCATGATTATTATCTCATATTTATTAGGTGCTTGTACTTTTCCTAGCTGCAAGGCTGCAAAGGTCAGCAGAGTCCTGCCAAGAGTGCACAGTCCCTGTGGACCTCTGCTCCTGCTGAGTGCCACAGGCTGCTGCCTGCCTCGGTGGGTCACGCTCCATCAGACGTCACGGGGAAGCAGCAGGCACATCTGGCTCACAGACCAGATACCAACCTCTGCTTGTACAAACTCCTCAGGCATATCAGCAGAACCTCAGGAGGATCTGGGGGCGTGCTACAGATGAAAATGGGGAAAGATGGAGGTGAAGGAAATGGGTTGAAGCCAATGGGATGAGGTTCAACAAGGCCAAATGCTGGGTCCTGCACTTCAGTCACAACAACCTCATGAACGCTCCAGGCTTAGGGAAGGAGGGCTGGAAACTGTCTGGCAGAGAAGAACCTGAGGGCATTGATTGTCAGTGGCTGAAGAGGAGCCAGCTTGTGCTTAGGTGGCCAAGAAGGTCAACAGCATCCTGGCTTGGATCAGCAATAGTGTGGCCAGCAGGACCAGGGACAGACTGTTCCCCTATACTGGGCACAGGGTGTGAGGGCACATCTTGAAAATTTGGTTCAGTTTTGGGCTCCTCATGCTAAGGACATTGAAGTGCTGAAGCATATCCACGGAAGAGCAACAAAACTGGCGAAGGGTCTAGAGCACGAGTCTTGTGAAAAACAGATAAGAGAACTGAGGTTGTTTAGCCTGAAGAAAAGAAGGCTGAAGGGAGAACTTCTTACTCACTACAACTCTCAGAAAGGAGGCTGGAGCGAAGTAGGGGTCAGTCTCTTCTCTCAAGGAACAAGCAATAGGACAAGAGGAAATGGCTTCAAGTTGTGCCAGGGAGGCTTAGGTTGGACATTAGGAACAATTTCTTCACTGACAGGGTTGGCAAAGCCTGAAACAGGCTACCCAGGGCAGCAGTGGAGTACCCATTCCTTGAGAGGTTTAAAAACTGTGTAGATGCGGCACCAACACGGATTAGTGGTGACCTGGAAGTGCTGGGTTAATGGTCCTACAGGTTTCCTCCAACCAAAATGACCATGTGATTCTGTGCTTAAGATAGGTAACTGCAGCTGCTGGAGGCTGCAGAAGACAAAGGGTGTATCTGAAACACGGGTGCATGGGTGTGCATCTAGTCTGCAACAGGAAGTGCAGAGCAGCAATGAGGAAGCGACGGAGCAGCCTGTCCAAAGCTGTTAGAGCAGGTCTGATGGTTTGTGTGCACCTTAAACACACAGAAAGAATGGTCAGGTTTTTAAAGATGTGCTAAGTCAAGCTGCTTAATTTGGGGGGAAATACTGTAAAATGGCAGCTGTGAATCGAGAGAGATCCACTGCTGCTCAGTTCCAGGGAATAGCGCTCCTAGCAAATGCTGCTCTGCTTTCACGTGGATAAAAAGGCAGGGATGAGCATCTCATCCAGCTGTGGAATGAATTCTGTGGAATTTTAGCAAGTTCTTAATTGTCATGGTGTCTTCCAGCAATTTTCTGTTCAAGCAGCATTTATTTTTACCAATCTAAAATTGCTTGGGTGCTTCAGTTGGTTTTGTCCATTGTGAGAGACTGCAAACACAACACACATCTTCCTTTCTCAGGCTCCTTCCCTCTGCTATAAATATACTCCACACCGTTTGTTGCACAATTTGTTTCCCTCAGGTATCTACGTAGTTATCTCTTCTCTCAACTAAGTAGCTCTAATCTGCTTATTCTCTTGTCTCCTCTGACCTCATTTCTAATAAATTTGTGTTGTCGTTTCCCCTGTTGCCAGAGGGACACAGCATTTCTGCTGCAGAGGAGGAAAGCGAGCTGCTCTTTCAGCTGGATAAACAAAACCAGAGGGTTTCATGCAGTTATTAGCATCAAACTACTCATTAGGCTCTGAAAAACACCTCCTTCCACGCTCCCTGGTCAGTAAGAGAGGATGGAATATTGACTTACTGCATTTCCAGCTTCGGCAGCCAGCCGGGCGGCGTATCTGGCGATCAGCCGGTGCTCCTCATCCAGCCGGCCAGGGCTGTCCAGGACACTGCTGAGGAAAGCCAAAACACCTTGTCAGTACCTGCTGCTTCAGGCTGGGGCATAACAGAGGAAAGCTGTGTTACTGAAACAGGACAGTGATGAGGAAGTGAAGAGTCACATAGGAAACAACAGAGACCAGTCCCTTTTCCATTCTGCTTCTGAAATGGGGACTGCTCTCCAGACCTTCCTAGCAGCATTTTATCCTTCTGCCTAGCAGCATTTCATCCAGGACTCACATTTCCCCATTTTTAATGATTAAAAAATTTGTTTTCAGCAATTCATAAAGAGATATTGCTAGGAATAAATTTCATTTGCTTCTGAGGAGCTTTCCTGCAAAGCATTCGGGTTTACCCAAGGGAAAAAGGGGAAAATAGCTGAAGGACAACAGATAAAAGCTTTGTCCCCAGGAGATGCAGGATGACAAGTGTCAAAGTCTGGGCACCTCTGCAGTGAGGACAGGCTGAGAGAGCTGGAGTCAGCCTGGAGAAGACACTCCAGGGAGATCTCCTCATAGCTGCTCTTTACTTACTGGGCCTCATAAGAAACCTGGGGACAGACTTTTTAGCAGGGCCTGCTGTGACAGAAGAAGAGGTGATGGCTTTACACCAAAAGAGGGGAGATTCAGATTAGACAGAAGCAAGAAATCGTTTATGCTGAGGGTGGTGAGGCACTGTCCCAGGTTGCCCAGAGATGTGGTAGATGCCTCATCCCTGGAAACATTCCAGACCAGGTTGGATGGGGCTGTCTGCAACCTGCTCTAGCTGCAGATGCCTCTGCTCATTGCAGGGTGCTTAGACTAGATGACCTTCGAAGGCCACTTACCACCCAAACCATTCTGTGGTTGAGTCAGAATGGCTTCCAGGAAGAACCAGGGGAACCATGCTGACCCAGGAATGGACTCTGTCCCTGAATGGCATCAACTCGAATGCAAATGGTACTTTGCAAGTCAGTCTGACTTACACCTGACTTACTACCACCTCACACACAACCAAACATACAAACGGTGGTAACTTGAGACCTGGCCTTTCTCCCTGCCGCTAGCAGAGGGTGAAACAGTTCCAGCTTCCTTGTATGACCTCACACAGACAAGGCTGTGGCTGTCTTGGAGATGTTGTTGAATGAGGTATTATAAAAATATTGCCAATAATCATCAGTTGCAGTGACAACACCATGGAGTTATAGAATAGCCTGGATGGAAAAGACCTTAAAATCATAACCTAACATTTTCCTGTACACAACTGTTAGGCCACCTCCCTAAGCTCCTCGTCCAAATGTCTTTTGAACACCTCCAGGGATGATGACTCCATCACTTCCCTGGCCAGTCTGTTCCCGCACCTGATGACACTTTTAGTGATGAGATTTTTCCTCATGTGCAATATGAACCTCCCCTGGTGCAACTTGAGTCCATTTCCTCTCACCCTATTGCTTGTTAGCTGGGAGAAGAGGCCAGCCCCCACCTCCATGAGATGACAGAAGAAAGGGACAAATATTCCAGAAGAAACCAGGAGAACCCCTCTCTGCCTACCAACTGCATCCCTTCTAATACACCCCAGGATGCTGCTGGCCTTCTTGGCTACAAAGCTAAATTGCAGGGGAAGGAAAAGGTGCAGGGTGAGGAGGATGCCAAGCAGGAGATTCAAGCTGGAGGTTACCCTTAAACTTCCCCCTTTACACTGAGTCTGGGATACACCTGTGAGCCAGTTTCAGCCATCTGCCCTGGCTGACTCAGAGCTGCTAATAGCCTACAGCACATGGCTGGCCAGCAAAACCAGGACCTCCTCTAAAAGGGAAGCCATTAAATTATTTATATAAACCACACCACTATTAACTGAAAACCACCAGGATTCATGTGGAAAGGGCCTGAAGGTGTTTAAATAAACAGTGCAATGGAAGAAGCTGGCAAAAGGTGAGTTAAACCTGTGGGAAAACAGACTTAAGAGAAGAAAAATCAGAGTCTTTACAGGAGGCTTGCTGAACCTTCCCATGCCTTCACATCAATTCATTTCCCAACTTATTTTTGTTGAAGAACATTTTTTCCCATCCTACTTTCTGAATTTGTCAGTTTTGTTTAGCTTGCCTCTGTCTGTCCAACTCCTTTCGATAATCTGTTTTCTCCCAACACTTCTCCCAGACCCTGTAACTTTTAACCTCTCCTTCTCTAAGTGAATTTCTGATTTATTTTCTAATATGTAGTGACAATTTCCTACTTTCTTGAAGAAAATCTGTAAATAAAAATAAATCCTTCTGCATCTGCTTTTAGAACTATTTCAGTGGAGCTCAAGTCCATCTCCTGGCCCTGCTGCATTACTCTTTAATATAAACCAGCTTGAACAAGGAAACTTGACCACAGCCTACAGCTCTTGGATTAACAGAGGGAGCATTAAACACCATCTGCAAAACACCACAGAATTCTTCACATTGTTTCACAAAAGAAAATTCTCTTTTCTATAGCTTTAATTTCTTTGGAGCCATTGCAAAGGATTCCCACCCTGAAAACTCCTCTTGGACAGGAACCGTGTGGAGCTCCCTGTCCCTGCAAACTGTGACCCTCCCCTTGCCTACAGCAGTCCCACCAGTATCCAGTGCTGCCTGTCCTGGCGTGACAGCCAACAGCTAACTCAAGGGCTCGAGAAGAACAGGGAAGGCAGCAAAGGGGAAGATTAAACCTGGCTTAAGCCCATATCCTCATATGTGAACAACAGTTTAGAGGTTCTCACAGCCGCAGAGCTTTGGAAAAGCAGTATTATAAATTTCTTCATCTTAAAAATACTTCATTTTGATACTTAAAGCACACAGGATACCAGCATGTGAGGGTTGGAACCTCGTGAAGTTCAACAAGGGCAGGCTTAGGGTACCTCCTCTGGGGAGGAATAATCCCTTGCACCAGGACAGGTTAGAGGGGGATAAGCTGGAAAACAGCTCTGCAGAGAAGGAAGTGGTGGTGAACAACAAACTCATGAGGCAGCAATGGGCTCTTGTGGATCAAAATGCCAGTGGTCTTCTTGTGTGCATTCAGAAGTGTGGCCAGCAGGCTAAAGGAGGTTCTCCTCCCTCTGTACTCTCTCATAGTAAGGTCACATCTGGTGTCCTGGGTCCAGTTCTGAGCTGCCCAGTTCAAGACAGGGAACTACTGGAGAGAGCATCCACTGAGAGGCTGCAAAGATTCTGAGGGGACTGGAGCACCTCTCTGAGGAGGAAAGTGAGAGACCTGGGACTGTTTAGCCTGGAGGCGAAAGGATTGAGAGAGGATCTTCTCAATACTCATCAATATCTAAAGGGCAGGAGGGTGGGGCCAGACTCTTTTCAGTGGTGCCCAGCAACAGGACAAGAGCCAGAGGGCACAAACTGGAACCCAGGAGACTCTGCATGAATAGAAGAAAAACCTGCTTTCCTGTGAGTGTGCCAGAGCGCTGGAACAGGCCCCAGGGGATGTAAGAGAAGATGATACCACAGGAGGAGGTTTGAGACCTTGGACTCCTTCCAAAACTGTTTAGGAATTCATGATGCTGCAAAGTAGTAAAGAAGGCATGGCTTAGTCTAGCGCTGACCTGAAGGGCCACACATTCCAAGTGTCAACTGATGACGAGCCAAGAATAAAGACCTTGGAGACAGAATGACTTTAAAAGTGACTTTTCCCTTTAATTCTCCTCTAAATCCAGAGAGCTGCAGTTTCAGAGGGTCAGGAATTTAAACTAAACCAAATCAAACCACCAAAGCATCTAACCACTCATTCATCCACCTAGACTGGCCCACCAAAAGCAAACCACATCAACACTTCAGCCAGTTGTCTTCTTCAGGAAGCATGGAATACATCATACATTAAAATAACGACACTCTGGGCAGGGCTGCTTAAGTTTCTTCTGGTGAAAAGTGGAGCTGAAATAGAAGCTTCATGGGACAAGGGAAAATAGGCTTGTTGAATGATGTGGAACGTAAGTTATGAATGCTGAGCTTAGGAAATATGTCACAAACATCTGTCCAAGTAACAAAGCACAACTCAGCAGCTCTGTAAGCTTTCTGTGGACAGTCTAACTTGCTGTGCTCTGCAGCTGCTTTGCCTCCAGCAGATCCTTTAGGGTGGGGATTTTCTATTACTTCTTTAAGTAGCATAATTTGGCTTGCTAGCACAATTACAGAGGAAGTAGAAAAGCCCAGAAAGAGATGTTATTATCATAGAATAGAATCATAGAAGGGTTTAGGTTGGAAGGGACCTCAAAGATCATCTAGTTCCAAGCCCCTGCCATAGGCACAGACACCTCCCACCAAATGAACAAAAATGAAGTTCATGGAGCAATTTGTGCTTTGTTCCTTATGTAGTTTGGATGGACTTTTTGGCTGGAATTGGTGAATTTTGGCTGGAAGCAGTGAATTTTGGCTGGAATCAGCAAATTAGAGAACTTTTAATATGATGAAAAATCTCAGGGATGCATCTAGTCACAGCTGAAAGGCTCTCAAAGTTTGGCTGAAAGGCATGAAAAGATGCTAGGTGATAAAGAGCAGAGGTAATTATACACAAACTCAGTGGCTGGGGATGGAAGAAAGATAAATTCAGATGTGAAGTAGGGCTCTTTTTCAAAAGAGCCAGCACAATTAATCACTGAGACAGACTGCTGATGATATGAGTGGCTTCTTCATCACAGTGTTCTCTGAAAGCTACATCTTCAGAGGAACGAAGTATTAGGTTCAGCTCAGGGATGAATGGGGATGGTGATGATAAAAGAGAGGGGATTCAGACCAGAAAGAAGAAAGAAATTCTTTATGCTGAGGGTGGTGAGACCCTGGCCCAGGTTGCCCAGAGAGGTGGCAGATGCCCCATCTCTGGAATCATTCCAGGTCAGATTGGACAAAGCTCTGAGCAACCTGGCCTAGTTTCAGATGTCCTTGCTACTGTGGGGAAGATGGACTTGATGACCTTTAAAGTTCCCTTCCCACCCAAACCATTCTATGATTCTAAATAGGGTGGTCCCTTAAGAATGTCTGTGGGGACTATCCTATGATCGTGCATAGGATAGGATAGGATAGGATAGGATAGGATAGGATAGGATAGGACAGATATTTCAGGTGGAAGGGACCTATACCAATCACTGACTGTTCACCTCAGTGCTGAACAAGTTGAAGCACATTATTAAGGGTATTGTCCAAATGCCTCTTGTATGTCAAACTCGTGGACACTGGTGTTAAGCTTGGTGGGAGATGACACACCAGATTATTTAATGGTCTCTTCTGGTACTGTTCTGACAGGAGAGGGCCCATGAGGAGCATCAGAACAGCAGCCCTGTACTATGCCTCCCACAGCAGTCCAGAGCGGATGCAAAGAGGAGAATAGAAAAGAGAAAGTAAGTGATGGCTACCTCAGGAAAAGCTTCCCTAAGTGAGATTATACTGTTGTCTTACTCAGAAATACAGATGCTCTGCAAGGACTGGCTGGACTACAAGAAGAATATCCACAAAGACTGCCAGGAGGAGAAAGCTACACTGTTACATAAGATTTTGGAAGGTGTGAGAAGTGAAGACCGAAAGAATGACCAAATTCCAGCATAGTGGAGGCCTGAAGTGACCTCTGCAGATCATTTAGTCCAACTTCCCTACAAAGCAGGACCACTCAGAGCAGGTTGCCTGGGGTCGCATCCACCTGGGTTTGGAACCCCTCCAGAGAAGGAGCCTCCACAACCTCTCTGGGCAGCCTGTTCAAGGGCTCCAGCACCCTCACAGGAAAGAATTTTCTCCTTCTGTTCAGAAGGAGCCTTCTGGGTTCCACTTTGTGCCTGTTGCCCCTTGTCCCATTGCTGGGCATCACTGCAAATAGTCTGGTCTCATCTGCCTGCCTCCTATCCTTCACATATTGATGAGCATTGAGAACTGAAGTGACAGTGAAGCACACTTCACTCAGTCCCTCCTGCTGAAGTGGGAGACATTTCCTTGCACAATGAAAACAGGATTTAAACTGGTTTTGTCATGTTTAACTCCTTCTTAGAGTACAGTATCAAGTGGCTTCTTTAAATGTAAAGCCTCACAAAGTCTGAGCATCTCTGCTCTAGCTGGTTGTGACATGGCAGTTAGGAGCTACACACAGGATTTTCATCTGTCATGCACACTTCAAGACGCATTCCTTTGTATCTCCAAGTCCTATAATTACAGTAATTGAGGGAAGGTAAGAGTCTGACATTCCTTGGTTTTTATTGTCTTGTGGGCAATATTCTAGGCTTTCAGTTCATAGCAGGTGATGACAGACAACAGTGATTCACTATTAAGAAAAAGAACCCTGGCTTTCCCCACAGATCTAGTCAGCCAGAATGGACCTCATCAACAAAGCTGTGGAGCACACAATTACTACATGACAGAGTGATGAAATAGAGCTCTAAAAATATCATCCAGAGGATGACAACACGAATAGAGCAAGGTCTTCACATACAGCCTCCAGATTACCAAGCCTCCTTTTCCTTTCCAGCTCAGCTCTGGCTCTGTAAAGGCAGAATTTAATTAGGTCCAAAAGTGGAATATGGGACACCTCCCAGCTATGTCCTGTGATGCAATGGGAGAGCTTAGTTTTGGGGCTTCAGGGTAAAATTTCTGTATAGACGCAGACATGAAACATAAATGTGAACAAATAGTAAAGCTGAGATTAAAGAAATTAATTCTTCAAAGCATTAACTCTTTTTTTTTTTT
>VWYK01074084.1:0-12045 GCA_013399775.1 Semnornis frantzii
TTTTTTCTTTGTGGGGTTCCCCACACACACACATACATTTAAGTTTAAAATTACCTTTTAGCTAAATCTCACAGAGGTCCCTATGAAGAACACAGTCCTCCTGGAAATATGCTTCCTGAAAAACATTTAGAAGCCTGAAATAATATAAATAAATTTACAATTATTAACCATGCTAAAAGAAGGAATGATTTAGAATGGTATTGAATTGCATTTAAAAAGCTCCTAAGTCTGCTGCTGTTGGTTTACACTTCGAGCATCGAGAGCAGCCTTCCTGCTCCACCAAGGAGTCTGAAGGGCCCTAGGTTTGGCCAGGACTAGAGAAGTCGCAAGCGAGCTCATTTCTGCCGGGTTGAAGCGCTCTTGCTTGCTCTCTCTGCTACCCTCTAGTGAACCAGCAGAAGCAAACCACTAGGTTCAAGCGCCTTGGCTTAAGGACAATGTTAATCCACTCTCTTTTCTGGTTTCAGACTGAAGTACAGACCTTTGCCACTACTACTGCTGAAAATATTTTTCTGACTTTGCCTCTCCATAATTTGAGATCTTCAAGATTACAGTCTGCATTATAAAGCAAGCAAACCAGCAATGGGAGGCTACAAGAAGCACTGCCTTAGGAGGAAAGCTGAGCGACCTGAGGTTTTTTATTCTGGAGAGGAGAAGACTGAGAGGGGATCTAATCGGTGTATATAAATATCTGAGGGCTGGGGGTCAGGAAAGAAGGCACAGGGACAGCCTCTGCTCACTTGTGCCCTGGCATAGGACAAGGGTTGGAAACTGCAGCACAGGAGGTTCCACCTCAACATTAGGAAGAACTTTTTGATTGTGAGGCTGGCAGAGCCCTGGCACAGGCTGCCCGGGGAGGTTGTGGAGTCGCCTTCTCTGGAGACTTTCCAGCCCGGTCTGGATGTGTTCCTGTGCCACCTGTCCCAGATTCTCTGGTCCTGCTCCGGCAGGGCAGTCAAAGACCTCCAGAGACCCCTTCCAACATCTTGTGATCCTGTGAACATTTCTATTGAGGGGGTGATTGGACTAATTAACTAGTTAATAAGAAGGACATTGAACTGTTGGAGGAAGTCCAGAGGAGGCCACAAAGGTGATCACAGTGCTGGAGCACCTCTCTTGTGGGGCCAGGCTGAAAGAGTTGGAGCTGTTCTGAGGCTCTGAGTANAACATCTTGTGATCCTGTGAACATTTCTATTGAGGGGGTGATTGGACTAATTAACTAGTTAATAAGAAGGACATTGAACTGTTGGAGGAAGTCCAGAGGAGGCCACAAAGGTGATCACAGTGCAGGAGCACCTCTCTTGTGGGGCCAGGCTGAAAGAGTTGGAGCTGTTCTGAGGCTCTGAGTAGCTTTCCGGGGCCAGAGGAGGCTCTTTTTACAAGGGCTTGTAGTGACAGGACAAGAGGGAATTGATTGAAGCTGGAAGAGGAGAGATTTAGCCTGAAGATTAGGAAGAAATTCATTACAATGAGGGTGAAGAGACCCCGGAATGGGTTGGCCATGAGTCCTCCCAGGACGTGTTCAAGGTCAGCACCTTGAGCAACCTGGTCTAGTTGTCTAGAAGGTGTCCATGACCATAGCAGGGGGGTTGGAACTAGATGATCTTTAAGAGGTACCTTCCAAGCCAAACTTCAGGTCTGCCCATCTCTCTCTCTGAATTCAGGCCCTTCCTTCCCCCCCCCCCGCCGCCTCCCATGACACAAAATGTTTAGCAGTTTAAAGCATTTGGGTTTTGAAATTGCAACTTGCTTTGAGGCAGTCATGATGATGGGCTACTTGTCTTCCTTTCACAGAGGAGGGAAAGGAAGAGGAAGGGAGGGAAGGGATGAAGGGGGGAATTGAGCATCAGAGAACCTTACAGAATTCAGGTATTTAGGTATTCACCAGCAGAAACAAGAGATGAATGCTTCACTCTAATGACTTAAGAAAAGCAACATCCAGGACACACTGTGAAGGTTACCACAGTATTAGTTTGCTGTTCCTCCACACCACTTCTAGCTCTTTCTGAGGATGAAGCAGATGGCAAACGGAAGCTCTTGCCAGTGTAACTCACCATCTGGCTAATAGATGCATTTTTCCATAGGCTCATTAGCATGCTTGTTCCATCCCAAATCCTCCATAACAGTTTCATCTCTGTCTGTAGCAGCTTCATAACCCAGTTAATAAATGCTAAACACATACATGAAGCTGCAGTTTCTTGTGGAATGTAATCACAGCTTTTAACTAACCCAAAACACCAGAAGTGGGACCAGACCCAAGCCTCCTCAGCATCAGCTGCATTTGCTCCTTGGCTCCACTTTCTGATTATTATTTTATTCTGCTTAAACAGTTGCCTTTAATTTACCACTGCCTCGCTCTTTGTCAGACAAGCACTCTGTAAGAGTTTTTAAAGATTAATCTTTGTAATATTTGCTTTGCTTTGCTTAGCAAGGGGAAGGTAAAAAACAAGAAAAAAATTGCATTAAAACTTCAGCTTATTTGAGGTACAGCTTGGATGACTTTGCCAATTATAATTACCCTGAGATGCCTAAAAGCAAGAAGAGTGACAGGGCTAATTTTAGGCTATTCAATAGCATTGGAACATCTCATCAAGAGGTTGTTTTTTTTCTCCTCCTTGACCAATCCTCTCACCATTTAATAATACTGGTTAGAAACCTCAAAATTTGGGTTATTTAAGCTCAGTAAATTACTGCTCAGAATCGACAGTGTCACAGCAGCCTAATGGACAGATAAACACAATGATAAACAAAAATACACACAGGCCAAACTGAAAATGGGATTTAGCAACAGTCAAGTGGAAGTCAAGAACACCAGCACTGTTTGTTGGGCTAATTAAGGACACACAAGTGTCTCTCCTCAGATTATTTGTGAATGACCCACTTTGATTGAAAACAGGAAACGCTCAAAGGAAGTAAAAATCTGCCAGTGGTCACTGGTATGTGATCCTCAGCTCACAGACTGTGTTGGGTTGGAAGGGGCCCTTAAAGGTCATTTGCAATTTTAATGTAATTTGAAGTAATTAAGTGTGCAAAAAATGTTAAAGCAAATCTTGGGGGGTAGTCATAAGAAGTAGCTGAGTGAAGCCTGCCCAGGACGAGGATGCTTCAGCAGGACAAGCAGCACCTGCTCTATGGCCAGTGGTTGCCCCATGCAGCAGCTGTGGTTCACAGGTCCAGCATTTCAGCCATCTCTGACTTCACATTGGTCTACCTTTCTAAGGCTTGAAAGAAGACAGGCAACCAGCTGGAGACAGGCAAGGGGTTTGCTCAGCTGAAACAAGCAGGATGTCAACATTAGGGTTTTGTTGGGTTAGATAGCTTGGAGTTGATGGAGGGGGAAGCAGAGGGAAGAAAGAAAATGAGGGTGCAAGCAGCAATGATGGAGGAGAAAGAGGAAGTAACAAAGAAGATCAAACAATGGAAAGTGGAAATTATTAGAGAGAGGGAAGAATTTGAAGGTGCACAAGAAAATCTTTGTTCAGCACAGCAACAAGAATCAAGTCTGATGTGTAGCTATGCCCAGTAACAAGAGGTAACATTTCACCAAGGCTATGAGGCGAGCACCTTCTTTATCCAAATCAACCCAGATGCAAACACAGCCCACAGCAAGTTTTCAGAGAACCCAACGTAGAGAATTTTCTTTGGCAGGAATTCCAGTGTGGACAGCATTGCAGTTTATGAAGGTGACTCCAACCCACCCATCATCAGTGAGATTACCACCTCAGTACTGGTCTGGCTGGCTTTACCCCCAGTTTTATTTGGCAGGGCTACCACTGCTGCTTTGGATTTGCACACTGACTTGGGAGAACAATGGTTTGGCTTAAGACTACTGATTTACCACCAGGAATTGAAGAATCTGCTTTCGAAAAAAAAAAAAAAAAGAACTATGGAGAGGGTTGTGCTGATCCTGAAGAGACAGAAGATCTCTTTCCAGGAGATGCTGGAGACCCTCAGTTTTAAGTGACAATGTTTTTGTTGCAGGTGCTTAGCACCATGCAGGGCTTTGAACTCAGTCATCTTGCTTTCAGAATTCCCATCTGATCCACTGGCAAAATGCTTCAGTTTTTAAAGTGCTGTTCTCAAGGCAACACTGCATTGCTTAATGCCAGACTGGACAGATTCCACCCTTCAGAAGCAAGCTTGGTTCAAGCAGAGTTTGCAATTGTCAGTCCAGCATTTCTGGTCTCTTTTGTAACACCAACCATTTCTGTCTCATGTTTCTACAGTTCTTTTCCAGTCCTTTGTGCTTCTGCAGCTGATTTGTGCCTTGTGGCTATCAGTCTCACACTGTTCTTCAGCAGAAAATGGCAGGCAGGAGCATAACGGATGGCTAAGGGTTTCTTTTTCTCAACTCCAGACTGCAACTCTGTTTACAGTGAGCCCCCATCCAGAATCACCGCCCCACATCTAACATAGCTTAGTCTTAGAGGATAGACAGAAACCTCCCAAAGACCAAAACCACTAAACCTCAGGAATGGTGCATACAAGACAATCAAAGAGTTGTTGTGATTGGAAAAGACCCTTAAGACCAAGTCCAACCATTCTTTAACTCTACCACGGCTGGGGCTAACCCAAGTGCCTTCAGCATCACATCTCTGCCTCTTTTAAACATCCTAATAATTGACTCCAAAAGACTTACATGACTCAAAGCAACTATTGTTTGAGCTCGCTGTCATGCATACACTGCACCTGGACCCATTAAATGTATCCACCAAACAGCTCTGTGACAGGGCCAGTACCTACAAAACAAGTCTACTGAGTATAAAAACTTTGTGCAGTTGATACTCAGGTGATGAGCAATTCCAAGGTCTTGAACAGGGATCAAAACCTTTCAAATCCATCAATTGGTCCATTCCTCCAAGAGAAAACTCAAGAAGGGTGTGGCTTAGATATGACAGACATTGAATCATAGCATCATTTCACTTGGAAAAGGCCTCTAAGGTCATCAAGTCCAACCCCTGACCTAACACCACCATGGCCCAGGGTATCTACATTCTTTCCAAACACCTCAGTAAAGAATTTTTTCCTAATCTCCAACCCACACCAACTTTGTGGCAACTTGAGACCACTTCCTTCCATTCTTGTTACTAGGGAGAAGAGATCAACCCCCAGTTGGCTCCAACCTTCTTTCAGGGAGTTGCAGAGGGCTTGAAGGTCTTTCCCCAATCTCCCTTTCTCCAGACTAAACAATCCCAGTTCCCTCTGCCACTCCTAATTAGAGGAGGATGGGCATGGCCAATGGAAAATTTCCACATACCCATCCCAGGTGGGGATCAGAATAAACACAAGAGGATGATTACTAACTTCTTGGAATATAATAGCATGATATTGCAGTCTGCACTTAGCCTGATAATTCTAAAGCCAGAAACCAGTCATCCACTGAATTATTTCAACACTTGAGCAATAGGGAGATGAAAACATTTCTAAAACAAAGAGATTTTGCAAAACAGATTCATCTCAAGAGAAAAATCCAGGGTTTTTATCTGTTTGTGGTTTTGAATGTTTCTTTGTGGTTTTGGTTTTGTTTGTTTTATTTTATTTTTGGGGTGGGTTGGTTGGTTCAAGTACCAGCATTCCAAATCAGGATTAACGAAAAGGGAGTTTCCCGAGACACAAATTGGAACATTTTAAGGGGATTTCAGGTACATGAAGGTTATTATGGATGCTAAAACTCAAGTTTTCATTTCAGGTTGCTTTAGGGTACATACACTCAGAATAAAAAAGCCAATATATAGACACATCTCACCTTGCAAATGGCATTTTCAGTGCAACAGGACGCTACTTCTGTCTCCCTCCTTGATCCTCCCCTACACACCAAAAAAACCCCAACCAGCGGTAATCCCAAAGCACCACTGAACTCTGATTTTTCCAGCAGAGAGACATCATTTTGACCCAATGGCATATTCCAGGAGAAAACCAGCAACAGCCAAAGAATCCAATCAACTCTATCTCTAAATCTATTCCCATGGCAATGGCAAGAAGTAAGCTGTGCATTTTGGTGGACAACTCTGTCACAGCCTTCAGCTCCCTGACTCCTACTGCAGCAAATACTCTGCCAGAGCAAACAGAAGCAGGCTGTTTGCTTAACTCATTCCCAGCTTGCTGCTTCCAACTGGGGAAGCCATCTGGAATCATTATGATTACCCATTTAGAGAGGGAAGTCGGATGGGTATTTTTCCACCTAACTCCATGAAAATAACATATCACAGAAACATTCAGGTTGGAAAAGCCCCTCAGGATCACCAAATCCAACCAATAACCCTACTCTACAAGGTTCACCCTAAACCATATCCCTAAGCACCACACCCAAAGGATCCACTATTATAGAATGAAAGAATTGTTTTGTTTGGAAAAGACTTCCAAGAGCATCAAGTCCAATCATAAACCTAAGAGCACCATGGCCATTAAACCACATCCCCAAGTGCCACGTTCACACCTCTGCCACCTCGCTGGGCAGCCTGTTCCAATGCCTGAACACTCTTGCAGCAAAGAAATTTTTCCTTGTTTCTCTGTTCAAGGATTTGGAATATTTGTTTAGACTACAGTAAAGCAAAATCTGGGCAGAAGATCTGCCAAAAGTAACAACCACAGGCTGAAAAAAAATTGTTCATTATCGGGACCAGTGCAGAGTCCATCCTGAGCCAGCCCTGGGCACTGCCATCCCAGAGCAGTCTGACAGGTCCAGCAGTAAACCAACTTCTGCTGCTCAGAACCCTGAGCTCTGCTACCTTGGAACTCTGAGTTCTGCTAGCTCAAAACCCTGAGTTTAGCTCAAAACCTCAGAAGTGACCAACTACCACAGAAGAAATAATCCCAGCCCTGCAGTCCATTGTCACCACAAAGCCATCATTACTCAGGTATTTGTTAATGTCACAGCAATATCTTCTATGGTGCAGATAAATCTCTGCCTGTTCTGATTTAAAGAGCACAGCCAAATGGACTTCTCCATACAGCTCCTTCAGTATTGGAAGTGTCCATAAGCAATCTCCTGTTCTCGGACTGGTGGGGGCCAGCGCAAAGCTACACCTTTCCCTGGCAATATAAACCTCCCATCCTGCACACTGCTATTACAGAGGGCTTTGGGGAGTTCTGCTGTCTTGACAGTTCAAAGCATGCAGCAAACACCTTCACTACACCACCTTTGCCTGTGTTTATAGTGAGAAGAGCAGCTGACTGCCCCAGATTGCTGCTGACCACCACTGGCATTTCACAAGACAGAACTAACCCTAAGCATGACTATGCTCAAATGTGGCACTCACCTTAACTTTTCAGATGTTACCCTCGAAGGTTATCCTTGAAGAAACCTTAGGAGAGGCTCCACAGCTTTTATCAGCTAGAATTCAAAGGAGGGAGAGAACAAGAGGATGAAGCATGCACAGGCACGTTAGGGGAGGAAGCAGGGAAGCTTCTTCTTGCCTCACTTGGATGTAGCAACTCCCAGTGGCTGCAGCCCAGCCCCTCCACCAAACTGGTTTGTGCCTTGAAGACTGTGTCATGAAACAATTAGAGACATGTCACATACTCCTGTTGTGGCAACGTGCTGAGGTAAAATTTTAAATGACATCTACAATCAGACTGCTTGGGCTCGTGTTACACAGGGGTAAATCAAACAGCATGGAACTGTGCCTTTGTCTCTGGGTACTCAGCCTCCCACAGGTTGTAAATGTGCACTGTTAGTACCTGGATGTTCCATGACAATATTTGTGCTTTCTAAAACTGTGATTCCCTCAACTGGAAGGCACTCTGTGTAAGGCTCTCACTGAACACAGACAGGAGCTAGGTGCTGGGCCAAAGAGGTAAAGAAAAACAGAATGGTTTGGGGTTGGAAGGGACCTTTGGAGATCATTTAGTGCAAGGCCACTGCTGACACAGGTTTGCCTAGAGCAGCTTGCACAGGACAGCATCTGGGCAGGTTCTGAGTGCCACAGAATTAACCAGGTTGGAAAAGACCTTCGAGATCTTCAAGTCCAATCTATCACCCAACACCTTCTAATCAGCTAAACCATGGCACTAAGTGCCTCATCCAGTCTCCTTTTAAACACTTCCAGGGACAGGGACTCCACCACCTCCACAGGCAGCCCATTCCAATGCCAATCACTCTTGCTGTGAAGAACTTCTTCCTAACATCCAGCCTGAATCTGCCCTGGCACAGCTGAGACTGTGTCCTCCTCTTCTGTCCCTGGGCTCCTGGCAGAAGAGCCCAACCCCACCTGGCTACAACCTCCCTTCAGGTAGTTGTAAAGAGCAATGAGGTCTGCCCTGAGCCACCTCTTCTCCAGGCTAAACCACCCCAGCTCCCTCAGCCTCTCCTTGTAGGCTGTGGAATGATACATATGGCTCCCTAGGGAGGTGGTTGAATCCCCATCCCTGGAGCTGTTGAAAAGAGGTAGAAATGTAGTGCTGAGGTAGATGGTTTGGCACCAGAAATGGCAGAGATAGAGAATGGTTAGGCTCAATGACCTTGAAGGTCTTTTCCAACATAAACAATTCTATGGCTCTTGGGCAGCAGGTTAAGAGAGGCGATTCTGCCGCTCTGGTAAGACACCACCTGGAGTACTGTGTCCTGTTCACAGGAAGGACATGGAGGTTGTGGAGATGATCAGAGGGCTGGAGCACCTCTGATGTGAAGACAGAGAGAGTTGGGGCTGTTCTGCCTGAAGAAGAAAATGTTCTGGGGAGACCTTAGAGTTGCATTTCAGTATCTGAAGGGGACAGAGGAAAGCTGATGAGGGACTGTTAGAAGAGCTTGTAGCACTAGGACAATGGTTTGAAACAAGAGAAGGGCAGATTTAGCTTGGACATTAAAAGAACATTCTTGATGATGAGGGTTGTGAAATACTGGAGCAGGTATGCCCGAGAGGTGGTGGAGGCCTCACAGCTGGAGACATTCAAGGTCAAATATGATGGGGTCCTGTGCAATCTGATCTAGTTGGGGATGTCCCTGGTCACTGCAAGGAGTTTGGACAAGATGAAAATCCCTTCCAATCCAATGCATTCTGTGTTTCTGTGATTCCATATTCAAAGGACTTGCAAAAGGGAGATTTACATTTAAATTAGCAGGAAAATTAAAAGGCAGTTTGGGTGGAGTGATAGAAAATCCTTTATAAGGAATTCATTCATACAATTGCTTTAACACCAAAAAAGTCCTATCTCTTGATTTTCACAACTTGTTAATATACAACCAGGTTTGATTAAAATACAGACTTTAATTAGTATGTGTCAGCATATGACAATTTTGAAGACAGCTTTTTAGCTCAACAATACTACCCTTTGGAGCAGTAATCCAGTTCCAGAACCTAAGGAGGTAAATACAGTCCTTACCTTACTACATACAACAAGGTCTGGAAACTCTTCTGCCCTGTGCCTCTGCCCATGACAGAAGGGTGGAACTAGATGAGCTTTAAGATCCCTTCCAACCCAACCCATTCTATGACCTCCACCAGGCCAGGATGCCACCCTGTCTTCCAGTGCCACAGCAGCACTGACCAAAAGCTTTATCATTGTTCCTTTTTACAAGGAAAAAAAAAAAAAAAGAAGAAGAAGAAAGAAATGGGAACATAGAAAACCGGAAAAATCAGCTCCTAGGATGGGCAGCTGCAGGGATCACTGTGATCCTGTACTCTGCAGAACCAAGCTGCAGCGAGTGATGGGGGTGGCAGAAGTCTGCTGTGGTCAGAGACAAATCACAGATCAAATCACAGGCTGAGAGAGTTGGGGGTCTGTAACCTGGGAAAAAGAAGGCTTCCAGGAGACCTTGTAATAGCCTTTCAGTATCTGAAGGGGGCTACAAGGCATCTGGGGAGGGACAATTAACAAGGGCTTGTAATGATAGGATGAGGACTGATGCGTTTAAACTGGCAGAGGGGAGATTGAAACGGGATGCTAGGAGGAGGTTCTTTCCAGCATGGGTGGTGAGACACTGGCACAGGTTACCCAGGGAAGTTGTGGAGCACAGAATGAGAGAATGTGATCCAAGATTATATTCTCTCATTCTGTGCTCCACAGCCTCCCTGGAGGTGTTCAGGGATAGGTTGGATGAGGCCTTGAGCCACCTGTTCTAGTGGGTCTCCCTGCATCTAGTTCCAACCTCCTGCATGTTGTAACTAGATGATCTTTGAGGTCACTTCCAACCTTACCATTCTGTGATTCTATGAAAATGAAATGAAAGCTGTACCAAAACATCACCAGCAGTGACTTCCAAGAGTGCTGTTGAATGCAGGAAGACTAACAGTGCTTAGGTGACACTGAAAAGCTGTTCAGGTTATGTTGGCACACATCAGTGACAGCCCTGCCTGTCCTGCCCTGTGACTTCTTACTGTGTCACTTCACCATTTAATACATCTCACTTCTGAGGGTCCAAGAGGAAAGGTTCTAAATGTCAGAACCACATGCACCAATCTGTGCTTCTCTATCAGTTTTTCTGATCTTAAATTTCACAGAATCAGAGCATTAACCAGAGATCGAGTCCAACCTAACTTCCATACAGCCCTACGCAGGTACTCCTCCACATAGAGACCAGCCCTCTTTCCTTCTTTAAGAGCAGATCCTGATATGCAACAGAATCAGCCCCAAATTCAACAGTGGCAAAACCCATTGGATTTTGAACTGCCAAATGGGGTTCCCTAATTCAAAAGAGCCAGGGATCTGCTGGAGAAAGTCCAACAGAGAGCTAAGAGGATGATGAAGGAACTTGAACATCTCTCCTATGAAGAGAGACTGAGAGCCCTGGGGCTGTTTAGCCTGGAGAAAAGAAGGCTGGGAGGGGATCTTATCAATGTCTATAAATATCATAGAATGGTAAGGTTGGAAGGGACCTCAAAGATCATCCAGTTCCAACCCCCTGCCATAGGCAGGGACACCTCCCACTAGGACAGGGCACTCAAGGCCTCCTCCAACCTGGCCTTGAACACTTCCAGGGGGGGAGCAGCCACAACCTCCCTGGGCAACCTGTGCCAGTGTCTCACCACCCTCACTGCAAACAACTTCCTCCTAACATCCAGTTTCAATCTCCCCTCTGTCAGTTTAAACCCATGGATGACATGGGTCAACCATCCTAGCGATGGGTGTCGAGATGAAGGTGCCAGGCTTCTTTCAGTGGTGCCCAGTGATAGGACAAGGAACAACAGCTACAAGCTAGAACACAAGAGGTTCCACCTCAACACGAGGAGAGAATTCTGTGGTAAAGGTGACAGAGCACTGGAGTAGGTTGCCCAGAGTGGTTGTGGAGTCTCTTTCTCTAGAGACTTTCAAAACCCACCTGGATGTGTTCCTGTGGTTGGACTGGACGACCTCCAGAGGCACCTTCCAACTCCTAACATTCTGTGACACTAGGATCATCTGCGATTCTGCTCAGAAAAAGGTACTGCAAGCATCACCCACCACCTACTCCTGTCAACAATGACCATCTCTGGTCCTTCCCCCTTCTAGGTGGGGAAGGAATGAAACCCTTGGAAAAACAGCAAGTGTTTTACATGCATTATTCATACCTCTCAATGTAATGGCTTTCAAAAGGTTTCTCTTTGTTGCTGACATCAATCACAGTCTCTTAGATTTCAGAGGAATATTTGCCCAGTCCCTCTGTAAAGCCAAATAATACAAAAGGAAATTCTGCTCCTTCCTTGACTGAAACTAATTATGTTTTTATAAGCTTATATTCTGGTGGATCACAGGTGTTTTGGAACAAACCATTCAAAAAAAATCATTAACATTTTCTAACATCAGTGATAAGTGATTAATCAAAATTCTTCTAATCAAACCCAAAAAAGCTCAAAACTCTCCCATTATTTCTCATGGATGCTGTCAAGTTACTTTCAATGCTATATATCATCATGTACAGCTATGAGGCAAACACACTGTTGTTCCTCAGCAAGGACTGTGTGCCAAAATGGATTTGCATTTTTCATGGCATAATTAATGTTTAGATTTCATAGAATCATAAAATAGTAAGGTTGGAAGGGACCTCAAGGATCATCCAGTTCCAAGCCCCTGCCATAGGCAGGGACACCTCCCACTAGTACAGGGCACCCAAGGTCTCATCCAACCTGG
>VWYK01074084.1:12089-23290 GCA_013399775.1 Semnornis frantzii
AGACCTTGTCAATAGTCCCTCCCCAGCCTTCCTGGAGCCCCCTTCAGATCCTGGAAGGCTACTCTAAGGTCTCCTGGAAGCCTTCTCTTCTCCAGGCTGCAGAGTCCCAACTCTCTCAGCCTGTCCTCACAGCAGAGCTGCTGCAGCCCTCTGAGCATCTTCGTGGCCTCCTCTGGACCTGCTCCAACACTTCCATGTCCTTCCTGTGCTGGGGGCTCCAGAACTGTACATTTAATTGTTCCTAGGCAAAACCCTTACCTAAACAGAAGAGGGGGTCAGCTACAGCTTTTACACTACTACCCTTAAGAAATCGGTGAGGAACTACAATCACGCAAATGCTGAAATGACTTTCCCAAGGTTACACAGGAAGGGTTGACAGAAATGAGAATCAGAGAGTGCACTGATTTGGAAAGGACCTCTAAAGGTCACCTAGTCCAACACCCCTACAGTAAGCAGGGACGTTGCCCACTAGCTCAGGTTATACACCCACACAAGCCAGCAGCAGCCAGTTTCTCCAGGAGGATGCTGTGGGACATATTGTCAAAGGCTTTACTGAAGTCCACATAGCCACACAGAATCAGAGAACTGTCAGGCCTGGAAGGGACCACAAGGATCTTCTAGCATCCATCCCCCCTGCCATGGGTCACCTCACGCTAGAGCAAGTTGCTCAGAGCCGCATCCAGCCTGGTCTTAAAGACCTCCAGGGATGAGGCTTCCACCATCTCCCTGGGAAACTTGTGCCAGTGTCTCAGCCCCCTCATGCTGAAGGACTTCTTCCTAACACCCAATCTGAATCTTCCCATTTCTAGTTTTGCTCCACTTGCTTCACTCCTGTCACTGACAGCCTAAAAAGCCCCTCCCCAGTTTTCTCGTGGCCCACTTCAGATACTGGAAGGCCACTAGAAGATCTCCTCAGAGTCTTCTCTTCTCCAGACTGAACAGCCCCAACTCTCTCAGTCTGTCTCCACAGCAGAGCAGCTCCAGTCCTCTGATCATCCTTGTGGCCCTTCTCCAGACATATCCCAGCATGTCCAGACCTTTCTTGTACCAGAGGCTCCAGAAGTGGATGCAGTCCTCCAGCTGTGGTCTCACCAGAGTGGAGCAGAGGGGCAGAATCCCCTCCCTTGCCCTGCTGCCCACACTTCTCTTGCTGCAGCCCAGGGTACAGTTTGCTCTCTGGGCTGCAACACTGCTGGCTCATGTTGAGCTTCACAGCCTGCCCCTCACCCACTAAGTGGGTCATCTTGTCATAGAAGGAAATCAGGTTAGTCAAGTAGGACCTGCCTTTCATAAATCCATGCTGCACCACACACAAATGATACAGTTCAGTAAGCATTTTTATGAACAGAATTCTTTCCCTTTTTCCTGTCTCAGCCAGCTCACAGTTTGTAGGTCCTCTCATGGCCATTTTGTCTCATGGATAAAGACATCACTATGTAGTTTCACGCCAGGGAGTTAGAAAGTGCTTTAACCTCAACTTGATGCTAAACCAGAAAACTCAGAGTAGAGTGAAGGCAACATTACCCCCCAGTATTTCTCCATCCCCACTTTCCCCAGAAGAGGAGGTTACAGCATGGAGGAGTGTAGACAGATGCCAGTGCTGCTCCAGGGCAATTGCTCTTCCTTACAAACCAAATCCTGGATGTGTCTCAAGGAGTTTGATGCTGTGGTGTGGCCACAGCTGCCAGTTGCTTCTTGCCACTTCCTGAGCACACAGCAGGCTGATAGGCAAAAGCAGGTTCTGGTACCTTCAATCACCAGAGGCCACTTAAGGACAAGAGGTAAACTCTCACTCTCTTGAGTTTGGAAAGGGAAATGTAAATCAAACTGCTCTCATAATCTACCAGAAAAGGATCATTATATACAGCATAAATAATGCCTAATTTACTTGCAACCATATGTCTGGTTTGCTAATACTGAGAGTTTGCTCTGTATTTTAATCATCATGTATAATCATTTGGAGCAGAGTTGTCAGGCACTAACATCCTCCTCTAAAACTGGCCCACATTTTCTAACATTTCCATCATACTTCTTTCAAAATCTGTAAGGTAAATTTGTCTGTAATTTTCTCCATCCTCTCAAAACTCAGGCACACACCAGCCTCTAACTCTCTAAAGGCCAAGCTTATAAAATCACAGAAACATTCAGGTTGGAAAAACCCTCAGGATCCTCAAGTTCAGCCCATATCCCTACTCTACAAGGTTCACCCTAAACCATATCCCCAAGCATCACATCCAAATGACCTTTAAACACATCCAGGGTTGGTGACTCCAGCACCTGCCTGGGGAGCTCATTCCAATGCCTGACCACTCTTGTTGGGAAACAATTCCTCATAATGTCCAGTCTACATCTACCCACTTGCAGCTTGAGGCCACTCCCCCTTGCTCTATCACTAATTACCTGTGAGAAGAGACCAGCAGCAGTTTGTCCATAACCTCCTTTCAGATAGCTGCAGACAGTCATGAGGTCTCTCCTCAGCCTCTCTTTTTCGAACTAAACATCCTCAGCTCCTCAGTCACTCGTAAGATTTATTCTCCAGGCCCTTCACTGGCTTCATTGCCCACGCATCAAAGCTTGGTTTGTTTCAGCTCTTTGTGTCCCATTTTCAAGCAAAAAACCTCTAACAAGATTAAAGTTAAAAAAAAAGAACCCAAAAACACAAATCCAAACCAAACTACTAAATGGAACAACTCACTCGGGTGTAGAACCATAGAATGGTAGGGTTGGAAGGGACCTCAAAGATCATCCAGTTCCAAGCCCCTGCCATAGGCAGGGACACCTCCCACTAGCACAGGGCACTCAAGGCCTCCTCCAACCTGGCCTTGAACACCTCCAGGGAGGGAGCAGCCACAACCTCCTTGGGCAACCTGTGCCAGTGTCTCACCACCCTCACTGCAAACAACTTCCTCCTAACATCCAGTCTAAATTTCCCCTCTGCCAGTTTAATCCCATTGCCCCTTGTCCTGTCGTTGCAAGACCTTGTCAATAGTCCCTCCCCAGCCTTCCTGTAGCCCCCTTCAGATACTGGAAGGCTACTCTAAGGTCTCCTGGAAGCCTTCTCTTCTCCTCAGGCTGCACGGCCCCAACTCTTGTAGCCTGTCCTCATATCAGAGGGCTGGAGCAGCTCTCCTCATCTTCATGGCATCTTAGAAGATCGTTTCATATCCAGGTAAAAAGTTTGCCTGGGACTTACAGCTCCAATACTGAGGAAATGCTGGCCACAAGAGTCTTTGGTTTACTTTGGCAATAGGATAATGGGAAAAGCAGAGCAGTAACTAAATGGTCATTTGCCTCCACTTTCACCAATGTATAGCTTATTAAAGCAGTGTAAGCCTGAGCTGTGTAAAGCTTCAACCCTCAAATATTATGAATGGCTTTGCCACGCTGGCATGGTTCACCAAACCCTGCTAAGTGATTTATAAGGCTGAGGAGAGAAGCAGAAATACCTTCTCTCTTTCTCATATGAAGACCATCACTTTTTAGCATTACCTCTGGAACCAGCTATGAGAGGGGATCAGAAGGGGCAGTGGTTCCTGCGAGCCTTTTTTGAGCCTAAACTATTTGAGACCTTTCTTGGTGTCACTGATAATAGATGCAGTGGCTTGGTCCCTCCCTTGCTGATCAATGTCAAAAGATCTCCATACAACTGCAGACAATTCACAGCCCTATTTCATGGGCTCCTGAACTGAGAGAGCCAGCAGGCAAATAAGCCTTGTGCTGCACTGCTGCAGTTCTGGTGCAAGAAAACAAAATCAAGCCAAAACAACCTCACGCTTGTCCCAGGGACTGCATATACCTAAAGGCAAAGTGATTAGTCTTAGTGAAAATATTAGTCACTCAGAGCTGTCTAAATGATAAAAGGGGAAGTCACTACTGGAGAGAAAGGGACTTGAAATGATTTTTAAGAACATCTGTATTTAAATTCCAAAACAGCTTAAGGGGGTCTATAAGAAAGCTGGGAAGGGACTCTTTAGGCTCTCAGGTAGGACTGGGGGGAATGGAACAAAGCTAGAAATGGCCAGATTCGGACTGGATGTTAGGAAGTTCTTCCCCATGAGGGCGGTGAGAACCTGGAATGGGTTGCCCACGAAGGTGGTGGAAGCCTCATCCCTGGAGATGTTTAAGGCCAGGCTGGATGAAGCTCTGGACAGCCTGATCTAGTTTGAGGTGTCCCTGCCCATGGCAGGGGAGTTGGAACTGGATGATCTTTAAGGTCCCTTCCAACCCTGACTGACTCTATGATTTTATTCTATAAAGCACACAATAGCAGCAAGATCTGCAATCAAATGACAATCCTACCTATCCACCAAGCCTTTAGCACTATTAAAATATAGTTTAAAATGTCAAAAGCCAATACCAGGGAATGTGAATTCCTGTTTATAGGAAGTTAAGGAGCCTGAGAGGTGACCTCAGTAATGTTTTTCAATACATAAAGGGTGAATGCCAAGAGGATGGAACCAGGCTCTGCTGGGTGATGCCCAATGACAGGACAAGAGGCAATAGTGGAAGTGGAGGCATAGGAAACATAAGGAAAAACTTTCCCTGTAAGGGTGACAGAACACTGGAACAGGCTGCCCAGGGGCGTTGTGCAGTCTCCCTCTCTGGAGATATTCAAGACCTGCCTGGATGTGTTCCTGTGTGATCTGCTATAGATGATCCTGCTCTGGCAGGGAGGTTGGACTGGGTAATCTTTTGAGGTCCCTTTCAGCCCCTAACATTCTGTGATAAGCTACATATCAAATTTCTTATCAGAGGAGGCTAACGAAGATGGTGAAGGGTATGAAGAAGGAGGTCATAAGAGAAGCAGCTGAGGGACCTGCACTTGTTTAGCCTGGAGAAGAGACAGCTGAGGAGAGACCTCATTGCTCTCTGCCGCTCCCTGAAAGGAGGTTGGAGCAAGGTGAGCATTGGTCTCTTCTCTCTAGTATCAATTGATAGAATGAGATGAAATGGCCTGAAATTGCACCAGGGGAGGTTTAGATTGAAGATCAGAAACAATTTCTTTGCTGCTAGAGTGGTCAGGCGCTGGAACAGGCTGCCCAGGGAGGGGGTGGAGTCACCATCCCTGGAGGTGTTCAAGAAATGCCTGGACATGGCACTTGGGGACATGGTTTAATGCCCACGGTGGTGTTGGGTTGATGGTTGGACTGGGTGACCTTAGAGGTCTTTTCCAACTGAAATAATACTTTCAGAATGCCACTCAAGACAAACATCCCTTTCTGGTTTTGAGCAAGTACACTGTCAGACATTGGGTAGTTTAGAGCACACTGGAGGGTGCTCATGAGCTCTGCCTGCTGGCACTCCTCAGTCTTGCTGCAGGAGTCTGACCTCTTCAGGGTTCTTCCTGGGACACACTCATTGCCTTGCCTACAGGTCTTGAGGCAGATATAATTTGCTCTGTGTGACTGCCTTAAACTCCTCACCTCAGCTGATGCTAGTTACATCACGGGATACTTGAAGAGGAGGAAAACAAGCAAGAGTTCAGTAAATATTCTTTCCTCTACTCTCCTCAGCTCCTGTACCTGCAAATTACTGCCACTTACAGCCTTCCCATTTCAGTGGAAATCAGAGATGACACTTGAATTAATCCACTTCCCATCAACCTCTACTTAACCTGCTCACACCCAGTCTGCTACACAGCATCTGAGACAGCATATATTGACAGCAAACTCCTGAGCAGGCTTACTGAAGGTTTTTCTTGCCATCCTACCCATCGTAAGACAAATGTTAGGTGAGTAGGTGCTGAATGGAGCCTTCGAGTATTTCCAATTTAAAAACATGTGTGGGAGAAGGGAATCTTCTTCCTAACACAGAACCTAAAATTTGGAGAGTAGCCATGATTCAGGCAAGATTTTTATGTTTGGTAGTAATGCAATAATAGCTCCTTGATGCAACCAACTGCAAGTAAGCCATCAAATTAACCCAGCTGCTAGTGTCATAGCATTTCCATCACTCCAACATACTGAAGGAAACTCTGAATGCAGTTTATAACTGGAGAATTGTCTGAGGTACCTTTAGAGGACTTGACCATTCACATCACTTAAGGCCAGAAGTAACAACTCACATATTGTTTGTTCACCTAAAATTCTGCCTGTATAAACCTTTCTCTAAGGTTCTGCCTCTCTGCTGCCCAAAATAGGGCCTCAAAACTCAGTAATAGCAAAGCCTTGACATTAGATGTGGACCTTCTGTCATGTTTTGACATATCCTTCTAGGTTCTGGGAGATGTAAACCTTCACAAACCTTCTTTTGCCTTCTCCAAATGAATTACTGGAAGCATTTTGACACCACTGAACACAAACCTGTTCCCACAATCAAGTCTTGCCACCTTCCCTCACCAGTGAGATCCAATCCAAGCCCACCCTGGCAGCTGATCCCACTTTCTGGAGGATAAAGAATGCCTACAGATGGGATGCCTCCACAAAACTTTAACTCAGCCCATATCAACATTGGAAAAGTCACCTGGAGAAGAGCAAATTCTTTCCAAAGGGAAGGTAGAGAAAGCAGCAGAGTGAATACAGGTCACAAAACTTCTGTCTCCCAAGTTGTCTTCCCTGGACCCTGACACTGCTCACTTTTTCCCTAGGCTGCAAGGTCACAGAATCACAAAAACATTCAGATTGGAAAAGCCTCTCATGATAACCAAGTCCAGTCCATATCCTACTCTATAAGGTTAAGCCTGAACCATATCCCCAAACACCACATCCAAACAACTTCTAGGCACATCCAGGGATGGTGACTCCACCACTTCCCTGGGCAGCACATTCCAATCCCTGACCACTCTTGCTGGGAAAAAATGTTTCCTAATGTCCAGTCTAAACCTATCCAGTCACAGCTTGAGGTCATTCCCTTTTGTTCCATCACTAATTNCACCAGTGGCTTTCTTGGTCACCTGGGCACGCTGCGGGCTCATATTGAGGTGCTTGTTGATCACAATCCCCAGGTCCCTTTCAGCTAGGCAGCTTCTCAGCCACACTGCCCCAAGCCTGTAGCATTGCTTGGGGTCCCAGGAACTGGCAGCATATTCTGAAGCTCCAGCACTTCATGCTTCACAGCAGCTCTTAGGCTCAAACAGAGCCACCCTTAAAGTCCAACTTCTGTTGACTAAATTTCTAGAGCCAGAAAGTTAATTTATATCTGGTTATACGTTATAGTTGGAGCTAATTCCAACATTAATTGCCTCAGTATTCAGCCAAATTGCTTCCCTGCTCCCAAGTCAGAGGGTGAAAACCCAGGCTGATGCATCTCAAGGTTTGCAAACATAATTGCTTTGGCATCCATAGCTGTGAAATACTGACACCTCTTCATAGCATCTGATCTGCCTGAATATGCAAAAGTCAGACTTCAGGGATCACTGCAAGTTATGGAGTTTTTCCTATTTTTTCCCCCATTCTTTTTCTAATGGGTTTGGCTGTTTCCTGCTGTAAATTTGGCTTTATTGACACTTTGCTAATGAGGAGATTTTTTGACACTGCAAACAGTGTCAAACGTATGTCTCTTCAAGAAAACCTCACAAACTCAAGACAGGCAACAAAACCCAGACACAGGAAGAGGGTTCAGCTTTACTTTTAGTTGCTTTTCCCAAAGAGCAGGCTGAAGTTCACTGCCATCCTTTAAAATCATTTCTCTACCCTCCAAAAGAGCTCTCAGTGGTGCTTTGCCCCACTCTTTATGTAGCAGTTGGCCATGAACTATGAGAGCACAAGAAGCATCCAGCACCTTTTGACCAGGATTCAAATCTAGAACTGTGAGGCTGCCGTGCACATTTTCTACAGAAATACTTTTCCCCCCTTCTTCTTCTTAATTGAAGTCCTAATCAGTTAGCATGTCCTCTTCCACCTCCCAGCTCCTGGCTAAAACATCACTGCTTTCCCCTACCCTGCACCACCCACACTTAAAGCTGTGGGTGAGGAGGTGTTCTCCTGTTTGCCAAGTTAAAATCAGTTCTGACAGTTTAGTTGACAACTGCATGCCTGGAATTTCCTAACAGGTCCTGAGGCAGTTTCCTAAACTGTGCCATTATACCCAGGAGCCTTCAGGGAGAGGGCCAAGCCAGGTATAAAACATTACCTACAGACTTTCGATAGCTATTTGGCTGCTTGGTATCAAGGGGGGGGAAAAAGAGCTTTAATATCTTTTTATTTGGTATTATCTCCCCACCATGTATTTTCCCCAACCAGCAAAGCCATTGCCCATTTTCCTTTGTAGAAAAGCAGCAATTTCTTTTCATTGCCTCTTTTGTATCTTCTCACGATGTTCTATCATTAATTTCACAACACTTTCTTCTGCTGAACACATTTTTTTCCCCCTAAGCACTTCCTAAACTGCTATTAGGAAGGCTCTGCTCCCTTATTATATGTTTAATCTTGCTAACAGTCTGCCTCCTCCACTAAATTTTACAAGATTATTGTAAAGCATTTCAGAAATGGGGGAAAAATATTTTAAAGACACATTAATTGCAAAATTATTTTCAGTTTTACAGGAGTGAGCTACATCTTATTAAAAATGAGAGACATTACATAGAAGAAGAGAACAGTAGGGGTTGGAACCCACTTCTGGAGATTGAGTTCAACCCTCCTGTCAAAGCAAGGATCACATAGGGCAGGTCACACAGGAACACATCTAGGCAGGGTTTGAAAGTCTCCAGAGAAGGAGACTCCACAACCTCTCAGGGCAGCCTATTCCAGTGCTCCCAGAAACTTCACACCAAAGTTCTCCTTACATTGAGGTGGAACCTCCTGCATTCCAGTTTGTATCCATTGCTCCCTGCCCTATTACAGGACACCACTGAAAAGAGTGGCCCCTTTTTCTTGACCTNACCCACCTGTGCGGGTTTGAGGTTAACTAAAATATTGAGAGAAATCATTAATAATGACAGAGATCATTGGGTGTAAAAATAAAATAATGATTAAGTCTATACTGTCCATTAGTTTGCTGAGAAGGATAAAAAGCTAAAATGTAAACAATTTGTCCTCCTTCTGTTTTCTTTGCTCCTAAGCACTGGATCTATTTGATCATCCTTTACTCTGCTTTTATACCTTCCACTAACAGAGAACAAGTAAGCTTTGCTGGTTGTTTTGTCTGTCTAGAGGAGAGAGAGGAGCTTTGAGCCCCTTCTGGGTAGTTTCTTTGTCCAGGAGGCAGTTTGGATTTCTGTATTATTTCTAACTTGTATATAACTATATAGTGCATATATGCTTGTAAATTTTGCCACGCTGGAAACGCAGCTTCAGTTTACTTCCGAGCTGTCTGAGCTAGTCTGGTGAATTTCAGTAGTAGGAGAGGGAAGTTCCTACCCTGCCACACCAGCCTTCAGATACTTACAGACATTAATAGGATCTCCTCTCAGCATTGCCTTCTCCAGACTAAACACCTCCAAGTCTCTCAGCCTTTCCTCATCAGACAGATGTTCCAGTCCCTTCAGCATCCTTGTAGCCTCCATTGGACTTTCTCTAGTATATCCTTGTCCCTCTTGAACTGGGGAGCCCAGAACTGCACATAATACCCTAGATGTGGTCTCAGCAGAGCAGGAGAGAAGAACCTCTCACCACATCTTGCTGTTTCAGGAAGGGGAAGAAATCCTCAACCACAGAAAAGCTAGACACTTCTTTTTCTATTTCGTCTCCTTTAAAACGTCCTGCAGACTTCCTCTGAACATCTGAGCATCAGAGGAAACTGTTTTCTGCTGCACAAGTAGCTCAGCCTTCATTTTAATCTTCCTCACAAACTGATGAAAACAAGGATTGGTTCTTTGACACACAGTACTGAACACTAGAAATAAGAAGAAAACTGTCTCCTGCTTCTGCTTTTGACTGAGTTTGCTTATGTATTTCAAAACCACGTGGTGAACCTGTGCCTGGGAGAGAATCTGACCCTTTAACATTAAGATCTGTAAAAACTATTTCAAATTAAAACCAAGAGACAATTTGGGGTGAGAATTCTGGCAGAAATCAGAGTACTGCTGTGAAAGACATCTGCAGTTAGAGGTGCCCTCATCTATTTGCTGCTTACATCAGGGGGATTTTGCAGCTCCTGCTCTCATTCCAGGAGATGCTTTTGGCTCCTTATGCTTTTAGGGCAATGCATGACCATCAGGTACTTCAGCTCTCTCTGTTGATGTGCAGCCTGAATATGCAGTAAAATACCCATGCCAAGGGAGGCCACTTAAGGTAACAGATGCAATATATTCAGGGCCACATTTCATCATGTACAGAGCCTGATTTGAAAGACTTGCTCCAGCTCCCACAGGAACAGCCTCCTCAGACAAGGATTAGCACTCCTCTTCCTGAGGATGCTCCGATTTAGTGTGAAGCCAGCTCCCAGCTGTGTCTCTGGATGGCTGGCAAGGAGGTCCTCTTCACAGCAAGCAGGGGCTGGTGGTGCCCTGGAAGAAACTGCTCAGAGCTGGAGCTGAGCAGAAGATCCACAGTATGAGGTTTCTATGTAGTGGTGCTAGGAATTGCACACAGGCAGAAATCCTGCAGTTCTGTTCCAAAATCCTGCAACAAGCATGCGAGAACCCCAAGAAATCTGTTCCCTGCTTTGTCCACTAACATTGATGAAAAAGATATAACTTTGTAACATGTCAAAACAGAAGGCTGAGATGGATTTCAGTCTTAAACCAAATTAATATTCCAGATCCCATCTAGTTCCAAAGATCGCCAGTGTCACTTTGATCTACAAATCCCAGATTTAGACTACAGTGATGAATAGAATTCCATGGCTATAGTTGATCTGCAAAGCTAAAACATATCCTTAGCCATATTTTTTTTTAACCTATTGAGGTCAATAAAGTCACTGAATGATTTTAACTCTGAAGGTACAGCAGAATCACAACTTAATTTGCAGCCCAGAAGGTCAACCATGTCCCAGACTGCATCCAAAGCAGCATGACCAGCAGGATGAAGAAAGTGATTCTGCTCCCCTGCTCCACTCTCCTGAGACCCCACCTGGAGCACAGCATCCAGTTCTGGTGCCCCCAGCACATGAAAGACATAGAACTGTTGGAGCAGGTCCAGAGCAGGTCCAGAGCAGGTCAGGAAAATGATCGGAGGGCTGGAGAACCTCTCCTCTGGGGACAGGTTGAGAGTTGGGCTGTGTAAGGGGATGGGGTAATTAATTAATGCAAGCCAATATATAAAAATATTAACAGTTTATTAATATTAAATATTCAGAACTCGCATCACCCTGATCACCATTTA
>VWYK01074085.1:0-16162 GCA_013399775.1 Semnornis frantzii
TAACTACCAAACCATCACAGCTTTTGAGTGAATCTTGGCAGGCATAACTCCTGGCTTGCTGAAGCACTGAGCTCTATAGTTTTCCCAGCGTTCAATCCTGCTGCAAGCTGGTGCCATTTGCCTGCCTAAGAGTCATGACAGAAGGTAGTTTCACCTTGTGAGGGTTGTCTCTGGCCAGTAGTACAAGTTGGAGGGAGAACATGTATGATCCTGGTGCCATTATTTGCTGCTGTTATATGGCTGCTGAAGTGGCTTGAAAAGTTGCTCAGTAACTCCAGTCGATGCTGCAGCATAATGATAACGCATGCTAGCTTGCAAAGTTGCTGTCGTTGTGGCTTTAAGCGGCAGTGCTTTCCTCCCAGCAGGTGCATGCTTACAGAATTAAAAGAGTTATGTAGGAGATGCTGATCTAAGAAAGAAGCTCAAAGCACTTTCATCCTTTTCTATTGTTTCCCGTTGTTTCCACAGCACGTTGGCATGGAAAGGTGTTTGTGACTTCCTCTGCAAAGAACAAATCTGCTGCTGAAGACCTTAAATCTCTCTTAACCTCACTGACTCTTTTCATAGCTGTTAGTGATAACAACGCATCGGTTGTTGCTTAGGGACAGCTGTTGACATCCAACCCATATTTTTTGCCTTAGTTACATGATCATATCACCCCAAAAGGGATTTATCTAGTTCACTTGCTGGCTCAGTCACTTCAAGAGATGATAAGTTGAAGCAATTGGTATGTTGTGTTTCTGTGTTCTGCTGTGTGTTCAGTGGAAAAGCTCATCCTTGCTGTTGTGCTCTGGGGTAAAACTGTGTGTTAAAAATAGTGCACATGGGAATGAAAAGCCTCAGTGGGATAGAAAAGCCACTGGATTCCTGGAAATGGATGCACTGGTCAGTTTTCTAAGCCTACTTTGTCTACCAGGCATGGAAGGATGGCCCTAGCTCATAAACATTTTTAAAGATATAGACTAATTTAGCAACATTTGACTCTTTGGGTCACAACAACCCCAAGCAATGCTACGGGCTTAGGGTAGTGTGGCTGGAAAGCTGCCTGGTAGAAAGGGATCTGGGGGTTGAAATAGACATGCAGAGGAATATGAGTCAGCAGTGTGCCCAGGTGGTCAAGAATGCCAATGGCATCCTGGCTTGCATTAAAAAAGCTGTGGCCAGCAGGAGAAGGGAGGTGATTGTACCCTTGGTGAGGCCACACCTCAAGTACTGTGTTCAGTTTTGGGCACTGCAATACAAGAGAGATGTGGAGGTGCTGGAGTAGGTCCAGAGCAGGGCAACAAAGCTGGTGAAGGGCCTGGAGAACAAATCTTATGAGGAGTGACTGAAGGAGCTGGGGCTGGTTAGTTTATAGAATGGGAAGCTGAGGAGAGACCTCATTGCTGTCTACAGCTCCCTGGTGTGGAGAGGTTGCTGCTGGTCTCTTCTNTTTTTCAAGGGGAATGCCAGACTTGACTAACAATGTTAAGAGCAGACTAAATGTTTCCTTAACAGGAAGCCACTAACTCTCCACTTAGCAAGTGGGGAGGAAAAGCTTTTAAAACTGTTCAAACTTTCTTATGCAAATTTCAGTTACACATAACTTTTGGGAGAATATCCCAGGGAAACCCTATCGAGTTTGAAGTGAAGCCTCTCAGTCCTTTCCAAAAGGCAGTTGTGGTCTTTTGGTGATTATAAATGTACAATATGCAAAACCGCAGACAGCACAACATAGAAATCTAGAGGTGAGGGGACTTTCAGGTCTCCCAGAGTGTTGTTCCACGGGTTTAATCTGATCTGGGTTTGGCTGAGGATAGTGCCTTTTTCTAAGAAAAGCATTAGAAGAGCTTTGAGGTGAAACCAGAGCATTGAAGGGCAAAGTAATGCAGTCTTCCAAGAGTTAACAGGACAGTTTCTCAGGTGAAGGCATTTTTACATTTGTAGCCAGATGATTAGTGTTGGAGTGGCTGCTTGAAGCATCTGCATATATAATTGTCACTATTAGAAGGTATCCCAGAGTCCTGTCAGACAGAGATCAAGGATGATCTTCTCACTTATATCTGCTGCTCTTCTCACATACATCAAAGAGATCATTTTCATCTCCACACTGTTCTGGCTTGGATTTGGGACCTCTATGCTTTGAGACTAAATCAATTGCATAATATCATGTAAAGATAATCACATGTGGAGGGACTGAGGCCTTAGTCAGTGGCTAGATACCATCAGAGGGGAAATCAGAAAGGATAGTGACAGATGGATCATTGTTTACAGCTTGTATTCTTAAGCCCTCGAGCTGGAAAGGAGCCCTATGAATGTGAAGCATTTCAAGTGAATTAAGAGCCACCACCTCTACCATAATGGTCACCCTAGAAAAACAAGTGTTGGTACCAAGCTCTTTTCCCTGGACTTCTGCCTTTCACCAAGAGGCACAGAAACTGGTTGTGTTGGTTTCCACTGGGCTGTGCAGCAGTCTGCAGAGTGACATGTGTGTGAGGTTGCCTTAAAACTGCATTGCCTGGCACAAGCATCCCAGAGCTGAAGATCATCAAGTGCCTCGCCTGATGACTGTCAGGAGACAAGCCTGTGACTTTGCTTTAATATAGGTCAGCATTTAATGGTTCTAAGGAGAAGATACCACAGCTGAGTATCAGAACAGTAGAGGTATGTCTCCCCCTTTCACCTCCCATCTCACATTTGTCAGGAAAGTGTTTTTTACTAGCAGAAGAGGTGTCTGTGGCTGCTCAAAGGAGGCACAAAGCTTCAGGTGCAATCTGTCCCTTGAGCTCTGGGTCCAGTTTCCTAAGTTTAATCCTCTCACCAGCTGAAGTGACAGTCTTTTATCGTGATGATATTGGCCATGCAGACTGCCTACTGTTCAACACCTGGCATGTATTCTTGCCTCTGTTACAATATCTCTCTGACTCAGTTTCCTTATCCTTTGAATGTGGATAAGGATGCTGCTGCTCTCCTTCATGGAGTCTGCTGAGCAAATGTGGATGAAAGCTTTGAGGAGACCTTATAAGGCTTCGAGGAGACCTTAGAGTAGCCTTCCAATATCTGAAGGGGGCCTACAGGAAGGCTGGGGAGGGATTATTTACAAGGTCTTGCAATGACAGGGCAAGGGGCAATGAGTTTAACTGGCAGAGGGGAGATTGAAAGTGGATGTTAGGAGGAAGTTGTTTGCAGTGAGGGTGGCGAGACACTGGCACAGGTTGCCCAGGGAGGTTGTGGCTGCTCCCTCCCTGGAGGTGTTCAAGGCCAGGTTGGACAAGGCCTTGAGTGACCTGTGCTAGTGGGAGGTGTCCCTGCCTATGGCAGGGGGTTGGAACTAGATGATCCTTGAGGTCCCTTCCAACCTTACCCTTCTATGATTCTATGGAAGCAGTGCACAAAGGAGAGGAATTGTGAGAGTGCAGAACATACACTGGACTGTGCAGTCTGTGGTGTGCTACTGTGTTATGGGTGACAGTGATTGCTGTAATTTGGTCATACAAGGAGATGGTGCAAGATGCATAAATACCCTAACTTTTCTTGTCTTCTTGAGGAAGCAACACCTTTATCCATGTGGCTGATGTCTGAGATAAGTGATACCATTCTCTACAGAACTGAAAGTGCTTTTTGACCTGCCAGAGGATTTTATTCCCTAGCAGGTAAACACTGCACTGGTTACTGAGAAATAAACCTGGCCAAACTGACTGTCTCTGGATCTTTACAAACTTAAATAGTCACAGGGCCACAAATCGGCAGACAAGGTGCTCTGGGCCCAGCTGGAAGGTGGGAGATGAAGGAAATTCCCAGGTGCTGCAAATAGTAATTTGACAGCAGTAGAAGCAATGATTCAGGAGGCAGCATTATTTTCTGAGTCACTGCTGATACTTTGCTTCTGCCTGATGCTAGAGAAACTGTGTTGCTGCATAGTTATTATCTTTCTCATGGTATTTAAAACTGAGGTTTTGACACTTTTTAGCATCAGCAGAGTCTACAGGACTTTTTGCAGTAGCAGGTTGAGATGAGTTTTTATTGGGTTATGAGAGATAAGGTTAGAAGGTCAGCACTCAGAGGTGATGGGTCATACCCCTGCCCTAAGGCAGGACCCCTCCACACCTCAGCTGGCTTTGACAGATCCTCCTATCACCCACTCTTAAACATCTGCAATGGCAACTCACTCCTGGCAATCCGGTCCAGTGTCTCCTTAGCTTCAGTGATGCGGAGGTGTCTCCTCATGTTTACCTTAGGGCTCCCTAAGCTTGTGCCTCTGCAGTTGGAAACAAGCAATATGAGTATGAGGCAAGCAAAATATCATTTGGCACCAAGCACTTCCACTTTGTAGAAAGGAAGTGAAGGATTCTTTTTTCCAGTTGAAAAAATGCAGGGAAATAAGATATTTATAGTGGAAATGCCTAGCTTCATGCTTTGCTTTCCATCTTTACAGTGAAAAGCCAACCATGAGAGCCCACCACTGCAGGCTGGTGTCCTTGTACCCTTGATCTGCAGCTAGGACTCTGGCAGCACCAAGCCTTAAACCCCATGTCACTGGTGCATGCTGCTGCTACTGCTGGTGCTCTGGCGCCACTTTATTTCAACGTTTCATGCATCTACACTGAAACTGGAGGCCATCATGATCAAAAGATGCATTGCCAGCAGATCAAGAGAGGTGATTCTGCCACTTAGCTCTGCTCTGGTGAGACCTCACCTGGAGCACTACCTCCAACTCTAGAACCCTCAATATAGGAAGGACGTGGACCTGACAGTGGAGGGCCATAGAAGGGCCATGAAAATGATCAGAGCTTGGAGCACCTCTGCTACAAGGACAAGCTGAGGGAGCCAAGGCTGTTCAGCCTGGGGAAGAGGAGGCTTCAGGGAGACCTAATAGCAGCCTTCCTGTATTTGAAGGGGGCCTGCGAGAAGGATGGGGAGAGACTATTTACAAAGGCCTGCAGTGACAGGACAAGGGCAACGGCTTCAAACTAGAAAATGGCAGATTTAGACTGGATATTATGAACAGATTCTTTACTATGAGGGTGGTGGAACACTGGAACAGGTTGCCCAGGGAGATGGTTGGGGCCCCATCCCCAAAGACATTCAAGGTGAGGCTCGACAGGGCCCTGGGCAACCTGATGTAGTTGAGGATGCCCCTGCTGACTGCAGAGAGGGTCGGACTAGATGACCTTTGGAGATCCCTTCCAGCCCAGACCATGCTATGATGCTATGATGCTATGATACTATGTTGCTATGATGCTATGATGCTATGATGCTATGAAGGAGGAGAGTTAGAGGCAGGCAATTGCTGATGGTGGGATGACAAGAGTTCTATTTGGTGACCTTGTCCTCACCTATCTATCCCTGAGCACCCTCTCTCCATGCCCTGGGTGATGACCACCAAAGAAAATTTGATTGTGTCCCAAACAAGTAATGCCTAATGGATGTCAGTGCTTTCACCCAGGCTGAGGGATGGCATTCAGTGTGCCTCACAACACATTGTCTGGATGATCACAGTGGGGTGCTGATGCCAGGCAGGATTGAGGCAGCACAATGAGACAGAGTGGTTTCAGGCAGCTTGGGAAGTCACATTCTTGCCACAGCACAACAGCAAAACTTTTTAGGACTTGGCTGTCCACAGAAACAAACAGAAAAGAATTTAAGACCTTTTTTGAAAGCCTTCAGAGAATTTCAAATCAGGTCTTACACCCCTTCCTATCCTATAGACTTATTTCTACTTCACCTTTATCAAGCAAACAGTTAAAGCAAAGAGGTGAATCACTGATACATCTGAAAGCCCAGTTGGAGTCAATAGCACATCACAGCTATATTTTAATATCGGTGGAGCGGTACAGACCTCAATCAGAAAATTGATTATCTACCTGGATATAAATTCATGGTGTGGGTGCTCACTTTCCTGTGCTGTCCCATCATACTAAGGATGCCTCTTGGCTGGTTTGGCTTGTTTCATTGTGGATGTGTCTGTAGTTTTTGTTGTTGTGGCTTGTAATCACCAACCACTGCAGGCATAGTGAATCTCTTGCTAACTTTCTCTTTCGGCGGTGACAACCTTATATCCTCCTTACCCAGCAAAATTCTGTCATCAAGTATTAACTTCAAAAATACATATATGTCATAGATCCACTTGTGTATTAGTTCATTCCTGTGCCTCTGCTTAATTTATCAAGAATTTTGCGCTAACCAAGCTTTTGTAATTACGCAATGGAGGAAAAAACAAAGGAAAACCACTTGAATCATTCATACTGCACATTTACCAATACTCCTTAATGCATCTGGTTCTTTTGTATTGAGTATGTGGCAATTTCACAAGAACTGACTGTCACTTTACTGAAAGTGATTTTTAGCTATATGACCAAGGAAAACCACTATTATTTTTCATTTCCCAACAGCAACTAATTTAGCTAGAAATTGGTGTTTTGCAATAGTGAAATGGACATTTTCCAGCAGACTATCCTGGTGACCTTTTACCAGAAGACCAGTAACACTGAGCAGGTGGAAGTGGATCATTTCCACCAAGAAAGGTCATCAGTCATGTTGCAAAAGTGACAACTGATTCCATCTAGACACATGATCATAGAATCCTAGAATTTTGGGGGTTGGAAGAGATGTCTAGAGATCATCTAATCCAACCCTGCTGCCAAAGCAGGATTACCTAGGGCAGGTCACACAGGAATGTGTCCAGAAGGGTTTTGAAAGTCTTTGGAGAAGGAGACTCTGCAATCTCTCTGGGCAGCCTGTTCCATTGCTTCGTCACCCTCACGTAAACAAGTGTCTCCTTCCATCGAGGTGGAAACTCCTGTGTTCCAGCTTATACCCATTGTCCTGTCACTGGGCACCACTAAGAAGAGACTATCACCTTCATCTTGACACCCTCCTCTCGGATATAGATATTAGTAAGATACCCTCTCAGCCTTTTTGTCTCAACACTAAACAATGCCAGTTCTCTCAGCCTTTCTTCATAGGAGAGATGTTCAAATCACTTAATCATCCTCATAGCTCTCTGTTGGACTCCCTCCAGTACCTCCTTGTCACTTTTGAATTGGGGAACCCAAAACTAGATACAGTATTCCACCTGTGGTCTCAGCAGCGCAGAGTTGAGAGGGAGGAGAACCTCCCTAGACCTGCCGGACTGATTTATAACTAACAGTTTTTGCAAGCCTGTTGTTTTGCTTTTTGCTTATTTCCAATCTGCACTGGTTTTCTACCTTTTCTACTGCTTTAACAAAAGCTCCATGGTTTCTGAAGTGCAGATGTTTTCTGCACTGCTCTGCTTCCAGCAGTCACCTGAAAGTGTTTTACCTTTAAGGGCATGTAGTCTTGCTGATAGAGGTGTCAGCTCTAAAAAACGGAAGTATTTTTTTTCTGGTTTTTTTTTGATTATTCTGTTTTTGAACTGGAAAAATAGGTGTGATTTAGGTAATCACCTAAATCACCTAGCTATGTCACCTATGCCAGAGGGCTTTTTTGGCACAGTGTGGCTGAGGCGAGATGCTGATCTCATGCGCATTGTTTTTACAGGCGTGTGACTCCGCTGACGTCCTTCAGCTTCCTGCTCAGTGAGGCTGCACTTGGTGTCAGGCACGACCTGTACCCTCTCAGACTTCACCCTCTGGCTCTCGTTTTGTTTCATCAGCCCTTCCCTGCCTGTGAATGATGTTTGGTTGTGATCGCCACATGGGGTGGCTGCGGGGAGGGAAGGTCCCCTCAGCTGCAGCCCTTTTGGTGGCAACGGCGTGGGTGAGGTAGGTGTGTGTGGGAAGGAGATGGAGTAAGTTTCAGGCGGTGGCTGGTAGCATGCAAGATATGCAGTGGGTGGTATTCCCCCCCCTAACACCTTTAAACCTTCAGGTTAAAAGTGGGTTGAATTCTCTCAGGTCATAAGAACATTATAAAAATAAACACAGACCTCCAAGATGGAAGGTTGCTGGTGAGGGGGTGGTAGCACAGTTAAATCAGATCATTCCTTTTTCTGGTAAACACTGAGAGTAAAACTGACTGTTCCTACTGCCAGGCTGTGGGGCTTTGCCTCCCCTTTGTGTTGCTGGGGTTGGTGCAGTATTGCATGTCTTGGATAGCCACACCAAGAAACTTCCTGCCCACACTGAAGTTTTTGAGTGCATGTGAAGGCAACATGACAGTCCCAAGTGCAGCTTTCTGGTGCTAGACCAGAGTAATAGCAATGACCTAGCAAGGAAGTTCTTTGAGAATTACTGAGAGTCATACCTGTTCAAGAGTGATACCTGAAGTATTAGCTAGGGGAGGGCATTTTGGGTGTTATTCAGAGGAAAGCAAAGTAGACAATTATTCTCCTTGTGAATCAGAATCACGGAATAATAGAATCAACCCGGTTGGAAGAGACCTCCAAGATCATCCAGTCCAACTTATCACCCAGCCCTAGCCAATCGACTAGACTATGGCACTAAGTGCCTCATCCAGTCTTTTCTTGAACACCTCCAGGGATGGTGACTCCACCACCTCCCTGGGCAGCCCATTCCAATGCCAATCACTCTCTCTGTGAAGAACTGCCTCCTTATATCCAGCCTATACTTCCCCTGGCACAGCTTGAGGCTGTGTCCCCTTGTTCTGTTGCTGGTTGCCTGGGAGAAGAGACCAACCCCACCTGGCTACGACCTCCTTTCAGGTAGTTGTAGACAGCAATGAAGTCCTGAAGAGGACCCTGAAGGTCCTCTTCTCCAGGCTGAACAACCCCAGCTCCCTCTGCCTCTCCTCATAAGGCCATTCTCCAGGCCTTTTGTTTTCTGAACTCATGCAGCATTCCTCAAAATGGACAGTTCATAATTGAAGCTGAGGATTATGCTGACTGAAGTATTCTGCTGTCTCATAATTCAGAAGTACTGCTATATTTTGTCAGTGGAAGCAAGAGAATGAAAAGTAGCTTTTACCTTTCTGCAAGAGCTCTTGTCTTACTGCCAACTTAAGATGGTCTGTTGTTACAAGTCCTTCAAATTTGCTCAATCTTACTGCAAATATAACTGTTGTATGCTGGGATTACTTGCAGGGATGGTTTAAAGAGAACATCTGCTGTTTCAGCTGGAGCAGCACTCCTATGAGGACAGGCTGAGAGAGTTGGGGCTCTTCAGCCTGGAGAAGAGAAGGCTTCCAGGAGGCCTTATAGTAGCCTTCCAATATATGAAGGGGGCCTAGAGGAAGGCTGAGGAGGGACTATTGACAAGGTCTTGCAATGACAGGACAAGGGGCAATGGATTTAAACTGGCAGAGGGGAGATTTAGACTGGATGTTAGGAGGAAGTTCTTTGCAGTGAGGGTGGTGAGACACTGGCACAGGTTGCCCAGGGAGGTTGTGGCTGCTCCCTCCCTGGAGGTGTTCAAGACCAGGTTGGACAAGGCCTTGAGTGACCTGTACTAGTGGGAGGTGTCCCTGCCTATGGCAGGGAGTTGGAACTGGATGATCTTTGAGGTCTCTTCCAACCTTACCATTCTATGATTCTGTGTTTCCAGTGGATTTCAGACTTGCAGAACTGAAGAAAACAGGAAACCTCCAACACAGCAAAATGCAATAACGTTGAAAGACAAGGCTGCCAGGACCTGGACAGGTAGGCAACATAGGCTGCTAGGAGCCTCATTCAGCAAAAGCAAATGCAAAGTTGTGCACGTGGCAAGAAAAAGCCTTTTGCAGTGATATGGGGAGGGAACTGAGTGGCTGGGGAGCAGCCCTGCCAAAGACAACTGGGAATAAGCAGCAAACTGAACAGAAGCAGCAATGTACTCTCACAGCAAAGAAAGCCAGCAACATCCTGGATTGTGTTAATGGAAGTAGAGACAGTAGATGGAGAAGAGGGATGATAGCACACCACTCAGTGCTCATCAGACCACATCTAGAATACTGTGAACGTGTTTGTACAATCCCCCCATGACACATAGAGGAAAGCTGGAGCATGTTCTGCAGAAAGACAGCAAATGGTCAGAGCTAGAGCACTTGTCCTGTGGGAAGAGGCTAAGGAATCTGATATGGTTTGAAACAGACCAGAAATGTCTTTGGAATGACCTAACAGAAGCCCCTCCAGCATGTATGGAGAGGGTAGCAACAGTGGCAAGATCTTCACAGCATTACACACAAAAGGACAAGAGACAAGGAATTGATGTTGAAACAACAGGCTGTACACTAGGCTGAATACTAGGAGGCACTTCTTTATGAGGACAGTCAGGCACTGGATGAGTGAGCTTATGCTGTCTCTGTCCCTGGAGGTTTTCCAGGCTGACTGGACAGAGCAACCTGCTCTGAACTTGCATCTGTGTCAGCTTTCAGCAGGAGGTTGCAGTTGAGACCTCCTGATGTCCCTTCCAGGCTGGTATCATGTGATCCCATGTCTAGGGGCCCCACATTCTTCAGTGTCATGAAAAGTGTCAGAACTGGGTGAAGTGTTGAAAAGGTAAAAGGAATATATTTTGACCCCTTTCTCCACCTTTGGCCAACTGTTTAGCTCCAGTCTAGCAGCAGGGTGTTTCCTCTGATTTCTCTAATTGTCATCAGGCAGTGGACTTGTGTAAGTATTGGCTTGGCAGATGGTATCTTAAAATGAGTTCAGAAGATATAGATGCTGGGCAGATAAGATGGTATACCTGCCACTTGAGGGGCTTCTAAGGACAAAGCAAGGCTTAATCAGGTGAGAGTCCCTCAGCTTCATGGGATGGATAGGCTCAGAGGGAGGGATAGAAACCCAGCTTTGCCCAGTAAGGATACCTGTCACAAATAAGCTGCTGATACACATAGAGGTGAAACATACAACATTGGCTAGTTCTGACAGTTTTCATCTCCCCAGAACACAAAATTACTATGGTACCATAATATTAAAATAATTGCAGTTATTTAGAGTATTTCACATCCCAACATGAAATCAGTTTTGTGCAAATTCTGTGCCGAGACTTGGAACCGTACAATGGTCTGGGCTGGAAGGGACCTCCAAAGGTCGTTTGGTACAACCTCCCTGCAGTCATCAGGGGCATCCTCAACTAGATCAGGCTGCCCAGAGTCCTATCCAGCCTCACCTTGAATATCTCTAGGGATGGGGCCCCAACCACCTCCCTGGGCAACCTGTTCCAGTGTTCCACCACCCACACAGTAAAGAACCAGTTCCTAACATCCAATCCAAATTGGCTCTTTTCTGGTTTGAAGCCATGAGCAGTCATGGTGCCTGCAGCACAGTCGCTGTGCTCAGTGCTGCTGCTCTACCATGCTTCTTCCTTCTTCCCGTGCAGCTCAGAAGCTGTGTGGGTCCATACCCTCTCTGCAGATCCCAGGGATGAGCAGCCACTGGCAGCCAAGAGAAATCACTGTTTGTACTGTTTTGTTTTTTTTTTTTAATCAATACAGGAATCACCACATTCGTGAATGAATAATTCATTCATGAAATTAATGCATGAAGAAAGAAAAAAAAAAAAAAAGGTGCTCCTCTGTTATTCTTGGAAATCGTTAACCCAGTTGGGTTTTTTTTTGCCTTTGCTGTGGTGGGAGCCAGCAGCAGCCCTTGCTGAGAGCCAGTGAGTTCACACTCAGTGAAAGTTTGAGTGGTGGGGGAGGAAAGGTGCATGTCTTCTGGGGCTGATCTCTGCCCTGCCTTCCCTTCGCTGATGGCTTTTGTGGGCGTTCTCAGAAAGCCCTGCCAGTGGCCAGGGTGAGTCACCGGCAGCTGACTGAAGGCAGGCAGGCCAGCAGCCCCAGCGCAACTGGAAAGTACAGAGCAAGCCCAGCGTGCGCCAGGAAAAGGAGATGACATGCAGCGATGTGTCTGTCTGCTTCTCTGTCTGTCACAAGGCTAGAAAAAAACGATGAACCTCTGCTCTGTAGGATATAGGGGAGCATGGTGCTCTGAGGCCACCTGTGGTCTGGCGAAGTGGCACCTTGCATGGTTACACAGCAAAAGGGAAGGGCTGTCTCAGGCTTTCTGGAGACTGCTTGGTGAACCAAACTGTAAGACATGAGATGAACAGTTGTTGGAGGTGACCCCAGGAGGCAGCTTGTTGCTGGTCCCAGAGCCCTCCCTAAATAGAGCTGGAGTTAGCCTTGGCGCTTAACATAATAGGCCTTACCACAGCCCAGTCTGGACATCCAGGGGTTGTATCTGATACTAATTTCCCTCAACAGGCCTGATCCTGACCCTCACCCACCTGCCAGTCCTCATTCCTGAGGAGTTTCCCAGTGATGAATCCTGGCCAGTTCCTTCCTGCCCCTGAATACTCAAGACACATTAACCAGGAATGAAGAGTCACTGGGGTGCTTGAGGCTGAGCAGCCATAGCTTTTCCCTAGCTGCAGCTGAGCCATGGTATCAACCCCTCAGCTCCAGCTCCCAGTGACACTGAAGTTATTCATCAGAGGCAGGAAAAAAACATTTTCTGGTTTCAAGCCTCTGGGGAATCACTGAGACATAGGCTTAGCATGATATGATACTAAGCAAACAATGATTCAGTTTTAATTCAGAGCCCCTGACAAAGGGCATGGACAACTTGGCTTTCCTTCTACCTTGAAAGGACAGTTCTCTGCCACTGCTACACCCTGGGAGAGATGTGAAACATTTCCGTCTTCCTGTAGAAGGGTTCTGTGGAGGAAGTCCTTTGAGAAGACCTCTAAATCCACTTAGCTTGCTTCCAGTGAACAAGTACTATTCACCTAGTGTACTATAACTCAGATTGTATGGACAATGCTGCTGGCTGCTCTCAGGGGATTGACTGGAATGCAGGTATGCCCTGCAGGGATGCAGCTGCTTTCTTGCACCTCAAGAGACCCACAAATGCTGCTCTGGAGAAAAGCTTACAAGCCTATGAGGCAGTCTAGCAGTTCAAGCTGGTTTAGTTAGATCACCACTTAAGTAGCTGTCCTAATATGGGCAGGACACTAAACTCTGGAGTTTGAAGAGGGAACTGACACTAGTGTTTAGGGATGAAAATAGTGAAGTGTTCCTTTTTTCATTGAGTGACAGATCCCCAACTGCAAAGAGGGAGTTTTTTAGAATGCAGGCACATATTTTCTGTGGTTTGTACTCCTGACAACCACTCAAGCTGCAGAAACTGTCGAGTAAGTCTTTTCTGCAAGAAAAGTCTATGCAAGGAAAAGCTGAAAAGCAACCTTTTAAAACCAGCCAACATCTGCAGGTAGATGTTCAGTACTTTCTGAAATTGAGGGCTGATAATGCTTGCAGCAGGCACTGTGCAGCCTCTTCTGCTGAGCTCCTGGTTTCCAAAGACAAGGCTAGAGAGGAGGCAAGATGTGTGGTAGGAGCAGAACCTGTAAGGACCAAGTAGGGACCAATTAGTTTGCATTTTCCTGGAGTAAGTGGAACTCCTTTTTTTCTATGAATGTTTTGTTTGTTTTCCAGCCTCTCTTTACCCAAGTTAAATGTGGCATTCAGCAATTCCTTGAGCCTAACCCAAAGCCTGGGGGTGCTCCATTGCAGGCAGGTCTGTGACACTGAACTCAGCAATGTTCAGAAAAAGACCCTAGTGATGAGTGCTGAGGAAATATGGAACCTAATCCCACCAGAGTTACTGGCACAAATCTTTTAGGGCACCTGTACCCCTACTGCTAGGACAGAAGTGCACAAAGATGCAGCACTGCAGTGCTTGGCTTTGGACATGCACATGCAACCATGTCACAGGTCATGTCCAGGACAACTCTGGATCCTTTTGTTAGTGTGTCAAGGATGATTAGTCTTGACAGAAAGAGTTGGTTTGGGCACTAAGCTGTCCCTAGAGCACTGGTACTACCATACCAGCACCCACAGCAATGCCAGTGAGGGTCATGGAACAGCATAGAACCATTTAGGTTGGAAGATCTAAAGATCATTGATTCCAAGCATCAACCTAGCACTGCCAAGTTGCTAGTACTGCCACATGCCTAAGCACCACATCTACATATCTGTTGAATACCTCTAGGGATGTTATTCAGCCACTTCCCTGGGTACCCTGTTCCAAAGCTTGACAACCCTTTCAGTGAAGATTTTTTTTCCTGATATCTAGCGTAAACCTTCCCTGGTGCAACTTGAGGCCCTTCCCTCTTTTCCTATTGCTTGTTAGTTGGGAGAAGTTGCCAACCTTACTACAACATCCTTTTGGGTAGTTGTAGAAAGCCATAAAGTCTTTGCTGAGGCTTCTCTTGTCCCAATTCCCTCAGCTGCACCTTGTAAGTCTTGTTCTCTAGACCATTAACCATCTTTGTTGTCCTTCTTTGCACAGGCTCCAGCACCTCAATGTCTTTCTTCTAGTGAGTGGCCAAGAACTGAACACAGTATTCAAGGTGAGGCCTCACCAGTGCCAAGTACCAAGGGATAATCCCTTCCCTAGTCCTACTGACCACACTATTGCTGATATAGGCCAGGATGCTGTTAGCCTCTTTGGCCTCCTGAGCACACTGCTGCTCATGTTCAGCCAGCTGCTGACCAACACAACCACTGCCGTTTCTGCTGGGCAGCTTTCCAGCCACTCTGCCCCAAGCCTATAGCATTGCATGGGATTGTTGCAATGGAAGTGCAGGACCCAGCACCTGACCTTGTTTAACTTTATACAACTGGCTTTGGCCCATCCCTCCAGGCTGTCTGGATCCTTCTGTAGTCTTACTTCCCTTAGTCAGATCAATTCTTCCTCCCAGCTCAGTGCCATCCGCAAACTTACTGAGAGTTCACTTGGTTCCCTCAACTGGATCACTGATAAAGACATTCAATTGAGAACTGATCTCAATACTGAGCCCTGATGAACTCCACTTCTAACCAGCCACCAAATGGACTTGACTCCATCCACTACCACATTGTGGCCTCAACCGCTCAGCCGGTTTCTCCAGGAGACTCCTATGGGAAATGGTGTCAAAGGCTTTACTAAAGTCTGTGTAGACAATGTTCGCAGCCTTTATTCATCCACTAAGTGGATCATCTTGTCGTATAGGGAGATTTGCTCTTGTGAGACCCCAGCTGAAGTACTGCATCCGCTTCTGGTGCCTCCAGCAGAAGAGGGAACTGCCAGAGAAGGTCCAGAGGAGGGCCACAAAGATGATCAGAGGGCTGGAGCGCCTCCCTATGGGGACAGGCTGGGAGAGTTGGGGCTGTTCACACCAGAGAAAAGAAGGCTCTGGGGATGCCTCATAGCAGTCTTCCAATACCCGATGAGGGCCTAAGAGAAAGATGAGAATGGACTTTTTTACAAGGCCTTGTAGTGATAGGACAAGAGGGAATGGCTTTAAGCTTGAGGAGGATAGATTTAGACTGAATATTAGGAAGAAATTCTTTACACTGAGGATGGTGAGACAGTGGAATAGGCTGTCCAGGAAGGTCATGAATGCCCTCTCCCTGGAGATGTTCAAAGCCAGGCTAGATGAGGCCTTGAGTGACCTGGTCTAATAGAAGGTGTCCCTGCCCATGGCNCTAGATGAGGCCTTGAGTGACCTGGTCTAATAGAAGGTGTCCCTGCCCATGGCAAGAGGCTGGAACTTGATGATCTTTAAGGTCCTTTACAATCTGAACCATTCTATGAATTCTGTCAATCTATAACTAAGCAGGACTTGCCTCTTGGTTTACCTGTGTTGAGTGGACCTGATTGCCTGGTTGTCCTGTACATGTTGCACAATGGCATTCAAGATGAGCTACTCCATAACCTTCCCTGGCACCAAGGTAAAACTGACAGGCCTGTACTTCCCAGATCCTCCTTCTGGCCCTTCTTGTAGATGAACAAACTATCATTTCATTGTCACTATGCCCAAGATATCCTCCAACCATCACATCACCCACAAGTCTCACTGTGTTCATCATCAGCATGTCTAGCAGGGAGCACCTGCAGCAGCAGTGTTCTGTGTGCTGCACTGCTTGCAGCTCCCTTGCCAGCCTCAGTGATGGGTGAAGCCAGCCCACATTGTACTGCATTAAACATCTGAAGCACTGAAACATCTTGTCCCAGCAGAAATTTTGAATGCCAGGGAAGTCTGTCAAGATTTATGCTGCTGAGGGGTTATAGCATCCCCTGTTTTCTATGCCAGAGGTTTTGGGACAAAGATTGTCAAATGTAGCTTTTGGGTTCCTTGTAATGTGTTTTCCTATAGAAGAATGATTGAAAATAATATAGATGCTTGAAGAATAAGGGAGGAAAAACATTTTGGAGATCCCTGTAAGTCAAAAGCCAGAAAAACTCTGGTGCTAACTTCTACTTAGAATCATAGAATCA
>VWYK01074086.1:0-14481 GCA_013399775.1 Semnornis frantzii
ACCTAAACCATTCTATGTTCTAAGACAGAAGAGGATCACAAAGGTAGCTTTATGTCATGAGTATTCATTTGGGGTTGATCTAAAGGTAATAACTGTGCTTAAATAAACTGGAACGAGCTTTTGCCCTAATTCAGACCAGCTCTCTGAAGGAAGACTGCACAGAGCTCCTCTGACGGTCTGTAGACACTGAATATTTTATTTCTCATCTCTTGTTCATGCATAATAAGGCTTGTGACAGGGTTTTAAAAGGTAGTATTTGCTACATCAGATCAAATATACAATTTCTTGCCTTTTTTTTTTTTTTTTTTAATAATCAGAGAGAACAGATGAGGGTAATTCATCCTCTGGGAAGTTATTTTCTGAATTTTTATTGAGACTGTCTTGAAACTCTCAGGATGACATTTCCTTTCTGTTCCAAATTTCCTTTTGCTATTAAGTATTTTAAGTCTGGGGTGAAGGGAGGCTGTATTTTTATATAAAAATAGATTCTCCTTTTAAGGAGAGCATCGTGGGGCCATTTATCAGCACTAAATGCTATACCTGTTTCAAGGAAACTATCTAGTGTCTGTTTCCAGTTCTACTATTAGAAGAAATGGAAATGCAATTTGCCTCAGAGTACAGTGAAGAAGATAAAATATCATACTACAGTCTCAGACTCAACACTTTGTCTTCTGAGTCATCTGCTGTTTATATGCCATGAGAAAGATCCTAAGCAAAAGCTGACTCCTGGAAATACTTGACATTCTTTTTCAGGCTAATTTTGTCCTGAGCTTGGCTGAAATGGCTCATTCTAAACCACTCACAAAAGGATGTCTGCATCAGGGAAGACAGTGTTATTTTCGTTTCAGAATGCCCTGCTGTCTTATACTCCCTGACTTTCATGAAACCCAGACCATGTTTACTTGCCCTTTTGGCCTCAAGGTCACTGTTTTTCCTTTATATCGCTATAGTTTTAAGTAGTCCTTTCCACCCATTCCCAAGTTTCCCACAAAACCCTAAACATACACAGCTTTGAGCACTTTCCCCGCACACGAGGCCTGCAGCCTCGAAGGCCAGGGGGACAAGCCCACTCTGCCCCCGGGTTTCCCTGCGTGTCCCCTTTCTTGAGACAACAGGAACGGAACGGCCCTTGCAGCCGGAATCCACCGCAAATATGAAGATTTCTCTGTCTTGAGGGTTGCTAGGGGAGGAAGTGGGTAAGACCCCGTAAGCATGGCGCAGCCCCAGGGCCTCGTGGGCCGGAGTGTCGCTGAAAGGCTGTAAAGCGGTGAGGGTAGCTCCTTCCTGCGGAGCGCGGTGGGGGCGCGGGCTGAGGGCAGGGCTCCCGTGTGGGAATGAGACCGAGGGTGAACCCTAGGGAGGCCTGAGAAGAAATGACCGCGGGGCCAGCAAGAGGCTAGACAGCGAATTGATTCGGAATGCGGAGAACCGAAATGGCAGTGTGACAGCTCACTCCCGCAGCCGAGGAAGCGCAGCGCAGCGCCGGCACATGCAGCCGGTGAGAGAGGCGCTCTTGATGGGCGGAGCAGTGGCGCTGACGTCACCCCGCTTGGTAACAGTGGCACGGCGTGGGGGCGCCACGCGCGGCTCTCGCGGGATTTAGCGACCCCCGCCGCGGGCGGGGTGGGGGTGGTGTCGCCGGTGCCGAAGCTCGCCTGAGGCGGGGCGCGGTGGCGGGGAGTGACGGGACTGGTCTGCAGTCGCTTCTTCTCCGGGCCGCCGGCGGCTCGGAGCAGCTCCTTTCATTCCCGTAGGGGTGCGAATGGAGCCACTGTGCCCGGCTTGAGCGCGTCGGCGGGACCGGGAGCCGCTCTGCCGAGCCCGGGCGGGCAGGCGCAGCATGGGTAAGCGCGGCGGGGAGGGGCTGCTGCGGCGGGGGGGCGGCAAGACTAGCACCCTCTTCCCGCTCCTCCAGGGTTCCCTCCGTCGCTCTTTGTCTGAGGGACGGCGAGGACCTCGGGTGCCCGGGAAGCGCCGCTTTAGAACAGCCCGAGGAGTGCCCCGGGAAAGGAAAGCTACCGGTACTCGGTTCCTTTACAGAAACTGGGGGCCAGTGGAGGGTCCGAAGAAGCTGCCACGGGTGCCTCGGACAGGCAGGCGGGAGCTGGCGGCAGCAAGTGCCCACAGGTGCTTGGCTAAACGCTGCCGCCGTGGCGGAACGAGGAGCGGCGGCGGAGCTGGGAGAGGCCGGGACCGCTCCTTTCTGCCCGGCCTGGCCCGAGGGACAGCGGCGGGAACCCGAAGCGGGAGAAAGCGGGTGGCAGCTCCGGGGGTTAACGTGGTTTTTGGTGGGAGAGGGCTGTTTACAGCCGTATAGCGAGCAGTGATCCAGGGCTGATTGGAGAGAGCTTGGCTGGTGTGGTTTGGTGAAGGGTAAAAGTTTTCCTGAGTAACTCCAACCCTTTTGCCTTTTTTCACCCAGCTTCAGTTTCGAGCTGCGCATTCACCTATTTCTCTGCCAAAGTGTTCGCTCAAAAAGAGCAGACGTACAATGACTGGCAGTATTCTTACTTGGTGTGGCAGTTCAGGTTTACACTTGCAACAGTCAGTTGTGCTGCTATGTAATAATGTAGAAGCGTCTGCCTAGGGAGGTATGGAAGACTGACTTAAACGTCACACTTCAGAGCCCTCTTTCCTCACTATATTCCTCCACAGATCCGGAAAGGTCTGTTGACCGTTTTGTCTGTTGACTCCACTTCTAGGCCTCCCTTGGTATGCTGTCCTGTAGAATTATCAGCTGTTTAATGCGCTTTTGGAGGGGTATTCTCTAGAGTGAGTGTGGCGGTGGCTGTCCTCTGTTGTGTGAAAAGGTGTGTGTGCGCTTATGCTTCTGTGTGCAAACGTGCTGCCTTTCCGTGCGATTTGGTCTTTTTAAAGTGGAATGATGCCCGGGGTTTGGGTAGCTTTGCCTCCCCTCGACCTTGTACATAAAATAAGTGACGAAGTGCATTGTATGCTGACCAGATATGCAGTTAGTGAAGCGATGCCTGTTCCTCCTGAGCTGTGTTCCTTCTGCTTCGAAGTGCTTTCAATATTTGCATCTCAGTCAAAATTGTCTTATGTGGTCAAAGGATGTTGAAAGTCAAGTCTGAAAAATGTAAAATGGAGTTGGTGTTTTAGCATCTCAAAGAAACCAGATTCTAAGGAACTCACATTTTGGTGCTTCTAGTGATTGTTCAGAATAGGTAAGAATTACTGTTTCTTTCTTTCTGGGCTGCATTGTCTTGTTTGCAAGTGAGAAGTGTCTATCCAGGTCAAGTGGCTCCTGAAGCATAAATGTTTACTGTGCTAGTTGAATATTTTGAACTCGGACTGTTTAATGTTGAAATGTGAAGTACAAGAGAATTTACATGTGGTAGGTTTGAGTTATAAAAATTGATAGTTTGCAGTTAAGAATACTGTGTAAGACAGTTAATAAGGGACTGACTCCAGGTTATGACTAATGATTACTATATGACATTTGTTTATATATTTTTTTCCTTTCCTTTTTTAAAGTGTGGCCTCTTTCTCTACCTCTTCTGGTTACAGTAGCAAGCATGTTATTACTGCTGCAGAGGTGTCTAAATGGAGTGGATGCATGCACTCTGTGTCAAGTATTGTTATTGCATGGGTTGTTATAACCACAACAAATTGTGTGCATGTGCAGTTATAGAACTACTTTTGCTAGAATGCTGCCAAACCTCTAAAAATGATTGCAAAATGATCCCAGAGTCTATTAAATAGATTTTCTGTGGGGGTGTTGTCCTCCGTTGAGTTTTTTGAGTGTTATTTTTTTTGTGACCAGATTTTTGATTTTTTTTTTTTTTATGGGGAAGAATGTACAGTGAAGCATCTCTAAAAAATGAGTAGCAAAAGAACTAACTGTAGTTGGTACTGCACTCACTATATTTAGTGATGGCCTCATGTTTGCCTTGAGAAGTCATTATTTGATTATCTTATTACTGACGTCATGGTAGAGCTGGCTCTTGATAAAGAAGTAGTTTATGTTTTTTGTCAGATTACAGAAGAGATTTTACATCTAAGAGGTGGCTTAGACTGTTGAGGTATCTGTTTAACAAACTCTAGTGTTTCTGAGACTATGGAGAAGCAAGAAAGGGGCACTATGATACTGAAGAAAGCAAAAGGAGAACAGAAATACAAAATGCCACGGAACATGTTTTTATGTTCTTTTAGCAACTGGAAATTAATGTTGCATGAGCATGTGTCATTCAGGCACTCGAAAGGTGGGGAGGAGAAGGCTGTCAGAGGTGACACTAGACCATGTTAAGTTACTAATAATGCCCAGTTACATGCTTAAGCTCCATAATTATAATTCTTTGCTTTTTATACCAGATTGATGATGTGGTTTCAGTATATGGCTCTGCAAATAGAATCCGATTATTTAAAAAAAAAGAATCATTCAGATGTTATGGAGGAAAGAACTTCATTTGGTTGAATTAATTTTTTTGTCTCAAGTTGGTAACTCATGGTATCTACATGAAGGTAGAGTTCCACGTGCTGGTGTGCTGTCACATCTGTCTTGTTTAATTCTGGCTCAATAACAGATGATTTCCCTAACTATAGTTGAGAAAAGATGTGACTGTTGAAAGTTAACAAGAGGGATGAGCCCAATTTGCTGTGTCCAACTATTGTATATGGCTTCACAACTAAGAATGGAATATTCCAGCAGCAGTCGATGAATTGCCACAGTGGTACCCTGTAATCTACTGGTATATTCTTAACTCTGTGCATTTCTTTCTCCTTTTTTTGTTTCTAGTAATCTGTGCAAGCTTTGATTTGTGGTTCCTACAAGGTATATAAATACCTGTAAATATATTTGCACTACAGAAGCTATTCAGTAAGTTCATGATCAACTTGTGTGGAGCCTTTTGCATTAACCTTCATGTTGGCAACAGAAAAATCTAAATTTATAAGCAGACTGAATGCTTGTAACATTGTCATAGGAACAGCGACAGATTTTTTTTCAGTCTTCACTAGTAGTAAAAAAATCAATTAAAACATTACTTCAAAGTTTCTTCTCTGATTTAAAAAAAAAGTTAATCAACCAACCCAGCAAAGCCACCTGAAAAGATCTGCTCCAAATACCCCTAAAGGATAATTGAAGAGTCCAGCTCACGTTTTTACTGAGAAGTATGTAATGTGTGGTGTACAGCTGAACTTTATTCACAGTAAACTGCTGAAGAATAAAAATGACTTAATCGGAAGTACAAGTTACTGCAATTTCTGTACTAGGGTACTTGAGCCATAATGTTGACAGACCAACTATATTTGTACTGGCAGTATCAAGCCAAGTGCTTTCTTATTCTCGTTTTCTTTATTCCAGGCAAAACTAAGAGAGAGGATGATGGAAAGTTGACCTGTAGAAGAGAGATGCCTAAGCTACTGGGTAACCAAATTACAATAAGTAGGAAGAGTTGATGAATATGGAATTTGGGTTAAGGTAGAGGAGAAATACCTTTAGAAGGTGCCAGAAATGGAAAGCAGGTCCATTGTGAAAAGGTAGTTATTTTTCAAAAAATAAAAATCTGTGGGCTGGCAGTTAGTAATTTATGGACTTGCTTAAAGGTGTTTGTAGGTTTACCAGATCTTTTTGTATAGATAGGGATGGGCTGTGGGGGACTTAGAGAGGAACATGGGTCTTGCCTTCCACAACTACCTGTTGCAGTGAGAGTCTCTTGCATGAATAAGAGTGTGGGGGGGAAATGCATACCTTCAGAATGTATCTGGTTGGAAGAGACCTTGAATATCATCCAGTCCAACCTCTGACCCAGCACTGAAGGGTCAACACTAAACCGTGTCCCTAAGCACCAGGTCCACACACTGCTTGAACACCCCCAGGGATGGTGACTCCTCCACTGCCCTGGGCAGACCTCTGCAATGTTTGATAACCCTTTCAGTGAAGAAATATTTCCTAACACCCAACCTAAACCTCCATGGGCACACCTTTTAATCGTTTCCTCTAGTCCTGTTGCTTACCGTGAAGGAAAAAATGGCTGACCTCTTCCTTGCTCCAGCCTCCCTTCAGGTAGTTGTAAAGAGGCTCTTTCCCTAAAGCTACTGCTTGTTCAGCCTGACTCATTTGTATCTTTGAGAAATGGTGAATGATTGATTGATGGCTAATGTAAAGGGAATGGGGTAAATTAATTAATGCGAGACGATATATAAAAATATTAACAGTTTATTAATATTAAACATTCAGAACTCGCATCACCCCAATCACCATTTAATAATAATATTAACAGGCTCTTAGCAACGTTATGGAAACTATGTACAGGTTATAACAGAATCTGGAAATAGTTATTAAATATATACATTAATTAAACTCGATATAAACTGGAAGAGAAGGCTTTGCGGTCAGTATACNCAAATGCGTCGAGGTATCACAGGCACAGGCACGGACACACCGTGTAATGGCAAAGGCAAAAGGCAACGTGCTCTCTGCTGATCTCCCTTTTATCCAATGCAACCCAAGACCAATGGGCCTTTGGACACAGGACAGTCAATGAAATGGCAGTTAGCCAAGATTTGCCCATATTAGGAGAAACCATAGGCCTGCTCCACCCTGTTCTGGGAAGAACACGGGCCCTGCACAAGGCAGCCGTGTGCACCTTGCCTACCACAGGGTCTGGTCAGGCAAGGGACCCCAGACTCAGTGGCGCCAGGCCCTTTGTCCCTTTTCCCGCTGTTGCTCTCCCCCAAAACAGCAGGAGGAAAGCATAAAAATATGTCTGGGCAAGCCAGGAAAGGTATAAACCAAATTTGGCTTGCCTAGGCCTACCACGACAGCTCCAGACTGAAAAGTCTCTCGTATCTAGTATCATTGTGTGCCAGTCATTCTGGGGCTTGGGCACCTTTACTGGATGGTTACTTTAATTTTGATAGCACTTTCATCTTGTTGTGGAGACTTGTTCAGGTCTGCGTATGTGTTATTTGAGACTTAATTCCATGTAGGAATGTAATTATATTTACTGTCTTCATTTCTTTTGCTTCCCTAACAGTTCTTAGAGTCCTTTCAACTGGCTAGGATCTTCCTTTGAAGTTTCTTCACAGTAATTGGCCTTCTTCACTCTCTGCTTGTGTTAGGTTTTTTTTTTGTCCCTTAGTGGGATTTTATTGCCTAAACATAGGAAATGTGTGGTCAGGCATGCTGTACATCTGGGGCAAAGTGAGGTGGCTGCCCAGTCTGCTGTCACAACTATGTCCTTCCCATCCGTTTTCCTTCCTTGGAGTCTCATGTGACTGCTAGTCTGGTATTTCTCTAACCTGGTTTTGTAAAAATTATTCATTAGGAAAGAGCATCAGTGAAAGTGCTTAAAGTGACTTAGGTCATCTCAACGAAAGTGGGTAAGTCAGTCAGATGAAATTTATTGCTATTAGGTCTGGGGTGTAGCACTTCCTAGCAGCTGGTCCAACTTGTGGTTACCACTTCAACACTTAGATGTTTACTCCTTCTGTTCCTTTTAAAGTGATGTATGTTTGTTTGTTTGCATTGTTCGGATTTTTTAAACAGCTTTCTGTATTTTGCAATGTAGTTAAGTTATGTTCATTTTTTTCTTCCCTGACACTCTTCCATAAACATTGCTGTGTCTTTTTTAGTCTGAATTGCGAATTTGATAACAATCTGAAATGTGCCTCAGTCCCTGCAAAGGTGATGCCTATGCCTTTGCTGTCATGCATTTTCGTGGATGTGCAGTGATTTAAAATAGTTCTATGTAGCTTGGTTGCTGTGATGGTGCTTGTGTATCATCCGCAGCTGTCCTGTCATGTTGGTTGTTGACAGCGTTGAACTACTGAATTGGGCTGATCAATCACCTCTTTTCTATAGCAATCCTTTGCTATGCTAAATTAAAAGCATACCAAAGATTTAGTTTTGATGGGAGCCTTGCTTTGAGCAGGTGGTTTGCCTACATGGCCTCTAGGTTACTTTCACCCTAAATTATTCTGTTTTTTTAGAGTAAACTTTAATGCATTTGAGTAATGTCATGATGCCACTGCAGCTATTTACTTTCTCTGTCTAATTGCAGCAACTATTTTTGAATGGGATTGTGTTATTGCTCTAGCAATAGACACATTGATATGAAATGTTGCTTTTTCAGAATTTTTGAATGAAAAAAATGAAGGATTGTAGACATATTTTGAACCTTATATCTTCATTTCCTGAAAAATTTAAGACCTGCCACTGCCAGAGTCCTAAATCGGACTGAAGGAGAAGTTACAGTACACAGCTGTCTGCCAAATGAATTAAATCTTTCCACTTTTGGGGTGATGTGCACTGGAGAGAATATAATATGAAGTAATTTAGAATCTTAACTTCTTTAAAGGAGTACATAGAATGCTTTGGATGGGACCCTAAATATCACCTAGTTCCAAGTTCCTGCCATGGACACCTAGACTAGGTAGGTCCCAACCAACACGCATTTGAATACTTCTAGTTTTGCAGCCTCCACAATTTCCCTGGACAATCTGTTACAGTGCCTCACCACCCTCGTGGGGAAGAATTTCTTCCTTATGTCTAGTCTCAATCTAGCTTCTTCCAGTCTGAAGCCATTACCCCTTGTCATATTGCTACATGCCTTTGTAAAAAGTCCCTCTCCAACTATGCTGTAGGACCCCTGCAATACTGGAAGGCTGCTATAGGATATTCCCAGGGCCTTCTCTTCTCTCGGCTGACCAACCCCAACTATCTCTACCTGTCTTCATAGGAGAGGTATTCCAAACCTCTGATCATATTTGTGGTCCTCCTCTGGCCCTGCTTTACCAGTTCCATGTCAGGCTTATGTTGGGAGCTCCAGAGCTGCACACAGAACTCCAGGTGGGGTCTCAGCAGAGTAGAGTAGAAAGGGAGAATCTCCTCCCTTGACTACTGGCCACACAGCTTTTCATGCAGCCCAGAACTTGGTTGGCTTTCTGGGCTACAGGTCCATACTGCCCACTCATACTGAGCATCTCATCAACCAGCATTCTCAAGTCTTCCTCAGGACTACTCTTTCTCCATTCTCTATGCAAACAGTATGTGTGCGTGGGATTGCCCTGATCCCAAGTGCAGGACTTTGCACTTGTCTTTGTTGAACTTCATGAGGGACCTGTCCAGGTCCCTCTAGATGACACCCCTTCCCTCCAGCATGTCCTCCACACCACACAGCTTGCTGTTGTAGCAGATTTGCTGACAGTGCGTTGATCCCACTGCCCATGTCACAGATGGAGATGTTAACCAGCACTGGTCTCAGTACTGACCCCTGAAGGACACCACTCATTACTTGTCTCACATATCATGCCATTGACCATCGGTCTTTTATATTGACTATACTATGCTTAAGATATTAAGCAATGTTACTTTCAGTGGAATAAGTTAGAATCTAATATGTTGAATTATTGAAAAATGAACCATTTCCCTTTTTAATGTTAGATTCTTGGACAGTGCTTACTTGTGATGTACCTTAAGAATTTTGCAGTTGGAGCTCTACTGAGCTCTGGAGAAGGAAGGGGGGATCTATCTGCTTTTGTGTCTTAGTGCTGAAGAGCTTTGCAACTCAAAGTTAATTCTATCACGCTCATTGTTTCAGCCAGATGGAATATTGAATTAAATGACTTAAGTTCATGTTGTTTGAGCAGTACCTAAATCATGATACTTTTTGACAGTAGAGGAGTACATGAATGGTTTTGGGATTAGCAGTACTAGGTAAGCTTTTTTTCTTTTGCTTTCACAGCAGCTTGGTCTGTTAGAGCTGGAGCTGAAGCAGTCTCACCTTTCATTTGCCTAGTGAATGTTCTTCTCTTCTCTTGCTTGTATGAACTAAATTTTCCAAAACTTCTTTTTGTGGATTAGCTTTCATCCAGACTGGCACTCCACAAGCTGGGACTAAGGTCATGACTGTGAAAAGAGTGACTGGGAGCAAGAGGACAATGCTACTTTGAGTGGTGTGCCCAGCACATTTACAGAACCTGTTAGCAAGCTGTACTTGATAGAAGTTGTCATCCAGTTTGGTTGTGGGTATTTAGGTATGGATCTACTGGAAACATAGTAGTTTACCTTAATTCAGAATAGAATTATAGAATGGTAAGGTTCGAAGGGACCTCAAGGATCATCTAGTTCCAATGCCCTGCCATAGGCAGGGACCCCTCCCACTGGTACGAGTCACTCAAGGCCTTGTCCAGCCTGGCTTTGAACACCTCCAGGGAGGGAGCATCCACAACCTGCCTGGGCAACCTGTTCCAGTGTCTCACCACCCTCACTGTAAAGAACTTCCTCCTAACATCCAGTCTAAATCTCCCCTCTGCCAGTTTAAATGCATTGCCCCTTGTCCTGTCATTACAAGACCTTTATTTTTTCTTTCCAGTTTGCATTGTTTATTCATGGTCGACTTGATGATCTTAAGGGTGTTTTCCCACTGAAGTGATTCTGTGACTAAGTTTTTAGGAAAAACACACGAGCGAAACAGTAACCAAACTTCTCATAATGTTTCAAGTTGTTTCTACTCTGCCTGTATGTGGCTGTGAAGAGAAAAATCTGTCTTTGTTGCTCGAAGAAATGAAATCGCTAGTTTCATTCTAGGAAAGGAGAATTGGATCACTTAAAACAAATCCTTTCATAACTAAAGTTCAGAGTTAAGGTTGCTTTGCATGTAATCTCTCTCCTCCTGAAGTAATCCTGTGGGGGCAGTTTCACACTGTGCTTCAGCAGAGATAACTTCAGGCTGCTGCTGAAAAAGGTCAGAACTTTTCAATGTGTCTTTTTGTTTGGTTTGGTTTGGTTTTTCCGTTTTTTTTGCACAGGCTTACCATGGCTCTAGTGGTTGTAAGTCTGGTGTGAAGAAGGAGGAGAAGACTAAGAGGGGATCTTACTGATGCTTATCCATATCTAAAGGGCAGGTGTCAAGAGAATGGTGCCAAACTCTTTACAGTGGCCAGTGAGAGGACAAGGGGGAAACAGGCACAGACTGGAACCCAGAAGGTTCCACCTGAATGTGAGGAGAAACTTTTTTTCTTTAAATGTGACAGAGCACTGGCACAGACTGCCCCGAGAGGTTCTGGAGTCTCCTAGAGATATTCAAAACCTACCCAAATGTGATCCTGTGCAACTTACTCTAGCTGACCCTGCTTTTAGCTGAGGGGGTTGAACTAGATGGTCTGCAGAGGTCCTGTCCAGCCCTCACTATTGTGTGATTGTGTGAGCTGGCAAGATGACTGGTATGGTGCAAACTGTAGTGCTGGGTCTGCCATCACGTTGGCAAGGCGAATGGCCTTACTCCTACTACACGGTCACTAGCTCCTCTGCAAGAGAGTGGATGTGACTATATTGCAGGAGATGGAGAACAGAGAGTGTTTCTCATTTTCATTGTAGCCTGCAGTTTCTCTGCACTAGACCCAGACTGAAATTTCTTTAGTTTTATTCTGAGTGTCTATATTAATTGGACTCCATGAGTGCTCACAATCTAGCAAACTAATTATTTCACAACTTTCTTGTTCTGGATCTTTAAAATCATCCCCCAACCAAGTGTCCTTTTTAACACTGTTCATGTAACTTATGTTCATTAGGTACATTCTTTTTAAAATTGTTTGAATAATACCTTTAAAGAGAAAATAATTCCTAAACAACTAAAATCTGGCATTGAGGTGCTTTTCATATTTCTGTAGATTTTAGTCTGGGTTGTCCTCAGGAATGTGCATGCTTTGAGGAGAACGAGCACAACACAAAAATGCGTGTTTGTCTTTCTATATCCTGATTTTCTGTAGTTGGGCTGGACTTTAATATTTCTATCACATAATGGTTTTGTGGAGTTGATCCTATTTAGTGCTGTCATAAATCAGTAAATGGAAGACAAACAAGAATAAGCCTGCCTAAAACTTAAGGTAAATTATACTGCAGTTAGTAGAATCTGGATGTCACTCTCAGGGAAGTGATGACCTAGTAGAACAAATTGCCAAGGGAGGTGCTATGTCTTTCATATCTTGACATGATCAGTCACCTGTAAGATGTTTCATTCAGTGCATTCTTCAGTCTTCCCTTTTGGCAGATTTAGTAATCATGTGTCCATGGGATGATCCAGTTCAAGACACTGGCCAGAACTGAGTCCTATTGTAAGAGAACGAACTGGCTTACTTGGCAGCAAATTAAACTGGCACACCATGCAGCAGCAAAACTGTGGGACTAGCAGAAGGGAAGAGGCAGAAGGATGGGAACGAATAGGAAGAGAGTGTGTGAGGTTATTCCTTTATCGTCAGGTTGTTGGAACCACCATAAGAAACTCTAGTCTCTGTAAATGGCTCTGTAAATTGGCTCTGAAAAGCAGAGCCTATGTGTTTGGTTCCTGAGTGGTCCAGAGAGGAATATGCCAGATTTGCAAGATGCTTGGGAGTGTCAGTAGAGTTTCAGATGACTATTTGAAACCTTACTGTCCCAAACAACACTTACTGGTGTTCACGTTTGTGTTGTTCTGAAGCCAGGTAAAATGAGATGCAGTTTTGAAACCGGGGCAGTGGAAGTGTTGAGTGGAATAAATCTTCTGTAGGCACGATGACAAAAGCAAATACATTAATCCCATATTATAATGGATATGGTAGATGGCTGATATTTCAGAGAAGTGCAAACAGCAGAATAGAGTCCTTTTATTAAGTATATAATATGAACTGTACTGTTTTGGTCCTAAAAATCGACCGGCTTCATCTACCTGATTCAGACTTAGAATCATAGAATTGTTTAGGTTGGAAGGGACCTCTTAGATCGTCTAGTTCCAACCCCCCACCATAGGCAGCAACACCTCCCACTAGATGAGGCCTTGAGTGACCTGTTCTAACCTACCCTTTTGCCGGAGTCTTTTACTTCATCTCCTCGTGCAGGGACTGGAACAACATGGACTCATCAATATGGCCATAAAGTTGAACACTTTATTACATCAGATGGCTACATTTATAGCATATCTGCAGGCAGGCATGCAGTGTGTCCCTAGCTGATAGGTTGCAGGTGTCCAGCACATGCTGTCCATGCACCCCAAGCATCTATCCGATAGGTTGTAGGGGTCTAGCACACGTTGTCAGTGTGCCCCAAGCACAAGGATAATTGGTCTACCTTTTTGGCTTACTTTTTTGCCATCCTTCATTTTTCTGCTGCCAACTTCCTCAAAACTGTTTTTCTCGACACTGTGCTTTATTATCTCACATTCCTCTCCACATCCCTGCTCATCCTTCTGGCCCAGTTACTACTGGTCACTCGCTCTATGCTGCCCATACCCAAACACCCTTTAACACCTCCAGGGAGGGAGTAAATATCTGCAACGTCATCTGCCAGCTTCTTCATGACCCATGGGTGGATCTCATCAGGCCCCATGGACTTGTGCATGTTCAGCTTCTTTAGGTGCTCATGAACATGGTCTCCAATTATAGTGAGCAGATCTTCCTTCTCCCAGTCCTTACTTTTGCCTTCTGGGACTTGGATATTGTGGTTGGAGCCCTTGCAATTGAAGACTNATCTGCAACGTCATCTGCCAGCTTCTTCATGACCCATGGGTGGATCTCATCAGGCCCCATGGACTTGTGCATGTTCAGCTTCTTTAGGTGCTCATGAACATGGTCTCCAATTATAGTGAGCAGATCTTCCTTCTCCCAGTCCTTACTTTTGCCTTCTGGGACTTGGATATTGTGGTTGGAGCCCTTGCAATTGAAGACTGAGGCAAAGAAGTCACTGAGCACCTCAACCTTACATAACCATATCCCTTGTCACCGGTTCTCCATTTCCTTTCTGGAAGGGTCCCACATTTTCCCTAGTCCTCACATGGTACTGAAAATATGCCTAGTCCTTCAGCACAGGGAAGGAGATCTTGTCTGTGAGGTGGTATATAATAAAAACATTATATTAATGTTTTCACATTATGAGAAACCTAAGTGTAACAGGATCTGCTTTTACTGCACAACAGTATTTGTGTAAGGATGTGGTGCAGGAAGGTGAGGAGATTGGAAACTGTCTTGGATGAAGCCCTTTTGAAGCTTCAGGAGAGGTCGAAGACATTTCTTATAGCTATATGTGCTGTGGAGTTCTATGTAAATTAACTGTCATTATCAAATAAAAGCATAAATGAGAGTGCATAAAATTACTGCTTCCAATTTTCATGTGCTCATCTTACTAGGTGCATATTTTGTGCAAAGATAGCTTGCTGTTTTAGTCTTAATGCCACATCCTTACTGAGAGAGAATCCTAAAATATATGTGGGTTGTAATATCATTAGCTTCTAAATGTGTAGGCAGTATTAAAAAACTTGCTCTGGTAAATAACTAGTAACAGTAATCCTCAGTCTTGATGAATAGCAGACGATATAATGTTGTTTATGGTGAAGAGATGTACTGTCAGTAGAATAAGAGCCTGCTGTCTCCATGCAGCAGGAAGACCATAGTGACTTCCAGTTGGGGCAGTAGCTGGATCTTACCCTATGCTTCTGAGCAGCCATTGAAATGGCAAGTCCTGACTCTTTAAAAAAAAAACCCAAATCA
>VWYK01074087.1:0-11372 GCA_013399775.1 Semnornis frantzii
ATGAACTCATGCTGGCAATCATGTGAAATTTTATGATTTTTGTTTGTTTTTGTGTTATTACTCCTAGTCTTTCTTTTTGACCATGCTTCTCTGAGTTACTCACTGGTAGAGGTGGAAGATCATTTCCTTTTGTTTTTATTTCTTCATATTTAACTTAATTTCCCCACTGAATCAATAAATCATGCTTCACGTAATACAGCCAATAAGAGTTTGTTTATTTTTGAAACCATCTCATTGCTGATCTCCCTTACTATGGGGAAAGACTATAGAAATCACTTTAAAAAATACACAAATTAAGAGATGCAAAATATTTAATGGTAGAGAATGGTTTACTCTAAACTCAGGGAAATGCAAACTGGATTAAACTCAAATAGTCTCACTTCAAGTGCTTAGGTCTTCAATGTTTTTTCTGTACATTTGGTATATGAGTTGTACTGTCATGCAGTAGTAGTACTTGAATGTGTAAACACCTTCAGTTCATTTTTCCAGAGGATGTCAGATGTAGTTTTCTGGCATTTAATATGTACAGGCACAGAGATAAAACAAGATCTTATTTATAAACACCTTTATAAATATATGTGTAATGCTTTTTATGTATGTTATATGGACATTATATAATATTTGTAATATATTAAAAAACTTAGGATATTTGGTCTACTTCAATTCACCACTTTGAATAGAGCTTTATCAGTGATACGTGTCTATGCAACCTAGAAAGACAGACCATATTACTTGCATGTTAAAGAAAAAAATGCATCAGAGATGGGTGATTTCAGGAAAGAATTGATCTTGCAGTAATTGGACCAAAATGGGAGCAGTCTTGGGGTGAAAAAGTACTTAAGTAGCAACAAAATACAAATCAATCTCTTGATTTTTTTCATACAAACCTACAAACATGATTACAGGCTTTTGTTAAACTCTCTAGTCCTTTCTCATAAGCTCTGGTAAGTTCTCAGTATTCATCTCTGCATCAGCTTTTATTGAGGTTGATAGGAGGAAAGTTGCATCAGTGATGTTGATAGCCCAGTGGTAACTGATGCATATTTGGGTAATGAGCTCTTTTGATGGGCACCAACTCACTGTATTTGGGCTGGGGAAAAGCGAAATACTTACTCTGACAGTATTGTTATACTGAAGACTGGAGTGACAATGTTTGGCTTGTTACTCGTCCACACCAAGCTTTTAAAGTTTTGTAAAACTAACAACGGAATGAAAAAAAGGGACTTTTTTTTTTTTGAGGGGATTTTTGTTTTGTCTTTAGTATGAAGCTTATGATCTGTTCTCTCAGCTGGTTCGTTTTTATATAATGATTGGACTGCAACCGTCTTGACTGCAGATACTCAATTCTTAATTTTTCAGTTTGCCTTCAGCACTTTTTTCAGTGCTTGCTTTGCTGAATCTTAAAGATGGGGAATAAATATACTTAAAATATACTTAATGGTGTTGAAAATGTGGCTCACATTTTATGAGCCAACTCTGACTTTCCTGTTTGGCAGGTGGTTTGACTGGTGCTGTTTGTTCCCTGTGAATATGCCAAATGGAAAGACATCATAGTGCTCAGCGTTTTTAAATTACATTCAGAAATGTGAGCTGCCTTTCCCTTAGAATGTTAATCTATGATCAGACATGCTGACAGGGAACTCAGTTTATGAATTTAACAGAAAAGCTCCCTCTTACCTACATTTAATATTTTAAAAAATAATTTCCCAACCATTAGGTTGAGGATCAAAGTTCGTATATGCATTCTGTGTAAGAGAGGCGTATACTTGTGGTGACTTAAATGACTTTTTTTAGTAAATAGTTTAGGTATTTATTCATAGTGAGTTTTGTTTGTGGGGTTTTTTGTTCGTTTGTTTATAATTTAGTTTTAATTTCCTTTTTCATTGTTTTGAGGCAAGTATATTTTGATTATAAATCCTTAGGTGTTGGAGAGCAACAGAGTGGCTTTTTATGACCAGAATAAGGCTAGTGAAGTTTAAATTTGGTGACAGTTGTTTGAGATTTTTGTTCATCTATTGTTTGGTCTCATTTTCTGTAACCAAATGCTAAAAATTCACTTAATCTCTTGAGTGTAAAATCTCTTAGAGCACAAGAGTTTTCTTTGAACCATTTTTTTAGAGGTGAAGGATCCAAGACTTGCTGCATTGCCATGCTCCAAGTCCATGTGGCAGCAAAGGCATAGCATAAGGATGCTGCATTTTGAGCTTCTAGGATTTTCAAGACATTTTTAGCTGGCTAGAAAAGATGAAAATGACCTCATTACCTAGGTGATGAAGAATGCTGATTATTTTAGAGCACTTAAAAGCTGAGGAAGAGGTATTCTAGATGTGCCAAAGATTAACAGTCTATTGAATATTCAAAATATATGTATTCCAATACAGTTATGTCAATTTGACAATTCATTGTATGGATATTAAAATTACAGCTGCTCAAGGATCTGAACACTTGCTATCTATTACGTTTCATTTAATACATCATCTTGGACACTGAGGTACTTTGGAATAGCACAGGAAGAGTCACATGTGAAGTGATTACGATGGAATGGGTTTGGGAAAAAATGGTCTAATACTATGTTTTCTGAGAAATGGAAACTAGCCAACTAAGTGAGAGGCTGTCTATGCGTCCAGATTACTTCTTTCCCCTATTCTGTGCCTTCTTTTCTTACTCCAGCTAAATCACCAGAAGGTTGCTGAAGGTGCGGCTGAAAGATTTGAGTGCAGGTGCTACATGAGGTTCTTGCTTTCTTGTAAATGCTTTATTTTGTTTGCTGTGGTACTTGTAATTGACAACTAGGCATTAGCTAACTTAACTGTTCCTGTACACTGGCTCTATTTCTACCAGGTGCACAATTAGTAAATTGTCTTCCAGCCTAAGTGGGTCAGAGGGTAGCTCAATTTTTTTTCACTGTTAATTTCTTTAAATAAGTCATATCAACAAATGGTCTGTTACTACCATTAGTAATAAGGCTTTTGAAATGTGGACATATCTCCAGTGAGAATCTGTCTCAATCCCTTTAACATGGGCCACAACTTTGCTAGCATATTACACTGCAATCACAGGTGATGTGAAAACAAAAACTTCACCTGCATTTAAATGACTGGCTAAGAGCAAAGAAGTTTCTAGAGGAGACTAATGCTTTACTGTAGGTTTCGTTTTGACCATCACTTTCTACTAATTGTTAAATGGAATAAGAGAAGACATATGTCTGCACTGAGCTAGAAGTGAGCGGACAAGTGTTCTATGCGTGTTTTAGTATAGCAGATGAAAATCTTCGGTGCTGTAGCCCTGGTATTTTAAACCAAAGTAAAAGGGTGAAGTCAGCTTTAAGGTGCTGTTTTGCACTTGAGAAAATAAAATTCTTCCTGTGTGGGGACAGAAGCACACTGAAAACAATCAGGACTAATGCAGGTAGAAAAAACAGCACTGAAAACTGTTGAAGACAGCTGGTATTTATAGCATAGTGTATTACTATTACATAACCTGCAGTGAAGAAATATTCCCTAAATTGTAGCAAAATAAATAATTACTGTATTTAGGCATAATAGTGTCAAAATGCATCAGTAAGCTTCATTGTATACACAAAAGCATCAAGTGTTTCAAGTCCTGTGCCTTTCGTGTAATACATTATGAGGTCATAACCTAAATCAGATTTCCAGAATGATCCTTTTACAGAAAATTTCCAAGCAGCTTTCATTCTTAAGGGAATAAAAAAAGTAAAAAGCATCTGCACCCTAGTAAGTGGAATGAAACCCTATTGCACATTTTCTTTTCCTAGTAAGAAGGCATTAGAAAAGATACGTAGGCATACACTTATGTTAAAGGTTCATCCTTAAGTTCCTGTTAGGGAGGGGTTTGAATCTGGGTTATAAGTGAATTGTAACGAGGCTGATAAAAAGTATTAAATATTTTTATTAAATAAAGAAAATTCCCCCAAACTTATTTACAATTAACACACAGGTTCTATTATGCAGTTGGTAAAACTATCTTTGCAGAATGTATATATATTTAATCAAATTAATTTAAATGATTTTAGGAAACGTTTTAGAAAATTTAAACAACTAGAGAGTCCTGCAGCACAAACTGCCGCTTAAAGGTTAAACATAAACTTTCACAAACTTCAGAAAAGAGAGTTAGTTTACTTACTGGTTGGAGCCTCAGTATTTATTATCCAAAAGTATCTGTAGAAACTTTAATGAATTAAAATACAGTCCCTGGCACGTGGCGGCTTTCCACGTGGCGGTGATGCAGTGTGGTATTGCTGCTTGCGTAGCTCCAATTAAGCACGTTGTCTGAGGAGATCCACGGACATGAGGGAAAACCCTGCGTGGCTCTCAGGAGGTTATCGGAGTGGTCAGCCACTTGGGGGGAAGCAGGATCCAGTTTTCAGGGCTGGAGCAGTCCGATCGGCTGCGGTGCACGGCAAAGGGGGCGGCCCTCGGGCTGGAGCGGCCGACTGGCAAGTCCCGGTGTCGTAAATTCGTCGCTAGGATGTCACTCAGACTTGGCCAGAGTCAAATGGACTCGGGCTGAGCTGAGCTCAGGCAGGCAGCTGTACCCCAGCGCGGGGCAAGCCTTTCAGTCCCTTGGCTCGGTGCGGCAGACAGGCAGGGTCAGGTCTGCCGTTTGCGGGGAAAACAAGTCCCCTACTACGTAACGCAACGCCGATAGCAGACAAAATAAAGGCAGTAGCAGCAAACAAACGAGTTGGCTGGGGCTTTTAAGCATTTTGACCAAGTGTCTGACCAGTAGCCACAGATAAAAAACATCCCTGGATCCAATCCCAAGTTATTTCACCAGAAAGGGAGATGCACAGGGCCAGCATCGTGATCTCTCTTTACCAGAGACAAAGCAGGGCGTATGATAACCCCAAATACGGTGTCTCTATGGTAGACTGAGAGGCACCAAGCCTTTTGTCTGCTTTCCTGCTTCTTCCACCTGGGGAGAAGGGGGAGTGGGGGGCAAGGTGGGTGTATTCCAGGTATAATTTGGACCTTCCACCACATTCCTTAAAACAAGTAGTATCTGAACTTAGCTCTGTGTCAAGAAAATTTGCTTACTTAAGACTGCTGCCTTTCAAACCTTTTACCATTGGCAGAAAATAATAGACATTTCCTTTCACTAGATTGTCTATGCTGAAAACAAGATCCTTGATGTTTCAATCTATCCACTTGTGTAGAAATAACCTTATTCTTGAGTGCATTCACACCTGTGCATGTATGTAGAAAGCTAGGTGTTACTTGTCTCCATCCTGTGCAGGTCTGTTTATCTGCAGTGTTTTAAAACCTATTCCTTATCTTTTTGCTACAGAGCATGTAATTTATATTTTATTTTAAGGCCTTCAAGTCTCTTCAAGTGATCATTGAACAGAGAAAATAAATTGCTGTTAAAATTCCCTCAGTGGTGATTCCATCTAAGCCAACCACAAGTAGTTTATTAAAAACAAAGAAACAAAATGCCACTTCTTCCTCGTTTGTATACCTAGCAGAATGCATGAGGGTAGAGAGCTTTGACTTCAGAGAGTTTTGTGTGGCAGAGTCTTTTCAGAGTTTCGAGTAAATGATACTGTGTGCGAACTTGGCAGGCTCTTTGTGGATGACACTGTAACTTCCAGCTTTTATGTTATTTAAATACAGTAAAATGTACCCTGTGTAAAACTGCAGATGCTGCTGCACTTCTGCTAAAGCATGGTAACACTTGCCTTAGGAAAACTCTGAGGATGGTGAAAGAGTTAAGCAAAGCAGCCACAAACCATTTTCAGCTTCTACTTTGCAGATACAACCTTTTAAGCATACCTACATTTACCTGCAATGGCAATCGTTTTGCATTTTAATGACAAATCAAGTACGCTAACTTGCATTTGAAACGAAAGTGCCTTAAATGTCTCTGGCTGTCAGAATGAGATGTTAGGAGCTTGATGAAAAGAGAACAAAGAAGACAAAGTATGAAGCCTAGATACAGAGCAAAATGAAATAAAACCTTGTATGGCCTGTCAGGGGTGTCACTTGATATTCCTATCTAAAGCACATTATAGTATTACTTTGCAGCTCATAGCTTACTCATCTGTCTTTTTTAATTCATCACATTCTAGCCCACATCTTTTAAGTCCCATGTGTCAACAATGGAAGAAATCTGTTAATTGACAAATGAGTGTCACAAATGTGAATTGGTGCCTTTACATCAGAGGCAGGTAGTCTCTGTTGTTTTTTGTCGGCTCTATTATTGGCATAAGCCAGTGTAAGACATCTGTCTTTGCCAGAATGAGAGATGACAGCCAAAGAAGGGCTGTCATTGTTTTAGTGCATGTTCATTCTGCTGAGATACTGTATAAAGATAAAATGTCAGTTAAAAGAATATGAAAAACTATCGGGAGGAAGTCCTTAAATTACTTGAGAAGGGGATCCGGGAATTGGTGCCAGAATTGAAATCCAAACGTTCCAGTTTGCATCTATCACATCAATTTAAAAATAATACTTTCTGAGTAACTGGGTCAGTTTATAAGGCATTTAGGAAAACGTTATGTTGTGTTGGCATAATTAGCTCATAAGATAGAAGGAAAAACATACCTCCACAGGATATGAGTTTATTACAAGTTCATTTTTCAGACATGTATAGAATTGTCTCAATAAAAATGTGCTGTGCAGCATCTCTGGCGTTGATTTGCATCTGTTTTGAAATATTGAAATTGCTCCTTTCCAATTTCTTTTTCTGTTATAGTTCTATTTTAGATTGATGAATAACATAATGAAATAAAAAGCATAGCCAGCTGTGAGTTGATGAGACAATTAATAGGAAGAAAATTATTAACATAGTTCTGAGGTGTCTAGAGGGTGTACAGTATGCAAAAGTTACTTTCAAATTACTAAATCCCTTTATTGCAATAAATGACTTTTTAATATCAGATAGTGAAAGTGAAAGGAGGAGAATGTTTTAATGGAAGAGGTTGAAAAGGGAAATAAAATAAAAATGTCATAAAAGGCTGCCATTTTGCTTTTTACTTTGCATCAAAAGTCGTAAGAAGGTTAGATCAGCATATTAATCTTCAGCAGCTTTAGCAGCTGTATTGCTATTGCTGGTGCAGGACACTCCCTTTGTGCCACCTTCCTTCCAAAATGACCCGTGGCTTCTAAATCACCTTGTCTGAACTTCAGGGTTTTTAAGGACTTTTGTTACAGAGTCTAGTGATGGACACAGGCTAACTCTTGAGACTGACTGTGTTGAAGTTGCAAAGTGGATGATTCTGAAGAAAAATCTGTTAAAAGTCTTAAATAGAGCTCTTCATATGGTAGACGTTCTCAATTTCAATGCTACTTAATACAGGTAGGATTATAATTCATAACTTTGTAGGATTTGTGCTAATTATTTTTTTAAAGTATGTTTTAAAAACTTGCTTTCAGGAATTACTTGAGCGTCAGAGTTTTTCCCTCATGTTTTTACCTCCTCTCCCTAGCATTGGAGAGCGGGGCTCTCCAATTTTGTTTTTTGATAACTGTGTTTATCTCCAGGTGCCTCCTGGCTGTTTTACTTCAGTTCATGGTTAATGCTGATTGCAGTTCTAGTTTTAATTCTTTAGACCAGTAACAAAGCTAAATATATGTTAGTGAAGTTAATAGGTGCTAGTAATTTTTGTGGGTCATTTGTGTCTTGGGATCTGAAAAGCTTAGCATGAATAGAATGGAGGTTCCTTTTAACTCTTCAGCTAGAATTTGTTAAGGAGGGATTTGAATCTGGGTTAGGTGTGAATTGTAGTGAGACCGATATAAAAATTATAAGTTTATTAAATACTAAAAAAAAAATCCCCAGACTTAATTACAATCAACACACACAGATGCTGTTATGTGGTTGGTAAAACTGTCTTGGGAGAATGTACACATACAATTAACTTGACTTTAGAAAAGTTTTAGAAATTTAAACAATTGGAGAGAGTCGTGGCACAAACTGCCGCTTAAAGGTTAAACGTAAGCATAAACTTTCACAAACTTTAGAAAAGAGAGTTAATTTACTCACCGCCCTAAACCTTGATATTGGTAATCCAAAATGATATGCACATACATAAATGAGGAAAACGTAGTCTGTGCCGTGTGGTGATGGTGTGGGGTGGGGCAGGTGCTTTGCTGCTTGTGTAGTTCACATGGAGCACGTTGTCTGAGAAGATCCACAGACATGAGGCAAAACCTCCATGGCTTTCAGGAGGCTACCGTATTGGCTAACTACCTGGGCGAAACAGGATCCAGGCTTATGGGCTGGTACAGTCCAATCGGGTGCTGTATAGCAAGAGAGTCAGCCCTTGGCTGGAGCAGTGGGAATGGCAGGTCCTGACGTCACTGGCCATTGCTACGCTTGACCAGAGTCAAATCGACTCAGGCTCGGTTGAGCTCAGGCGGGTAGCCACTTGCAGGAGTGGGGCAAACAGTTTCAGACCCATAGCTCAGTTTGGGAGATGGACAGAGTCAGCGTCTTCCATTCACGGGAGAGGCAGGGCAGGTAGCAAGCAAATAAAAGCAGCAGCGGCGAACCGATCGGTTGGCTAAGTTTTTAAGCATTTTGGTGAATGTCTTTGACCAATAGCAACAAATGAAGATGCCCCTAGAGCCAATCCTAGGTTGTTTTTCCAAAAAAGGGAGATACACATATTCAGCATAGTCTCCTGTGCTTACCAAAAATAAAGCAAGGTGCAAAACAAGACCAAATATGGTATTTCTGTGGCAGAGTGAAAGGCACCAAGGCTTTTGTCTGCTCTTCCCGCTTCTTCCAGCCTGGGAAGAAGGAGGAGATAGTGGTGAGGGGTAGGGTAGGTGTAGGTGCCTCTTCAGGACATGCAGAGACATGTCTTGGATATGTATTTTAGGTATAATTTGCACCTTCCACCACAAATATATTACTGTGTTGTAAATAGATATTCCCTTAAAAAAGAATGCTGAGAGCGAAGATGGGTTTGCTTCCTTAATTTTTAAAAGGCAGCAAGATTTTTCAAAGTTCTTTGGAATTCGTTAAACTAGACATAATTTTCAAAGATTATAATCTTTGAAGAAATATTTGCAGCTTTTATTTTTATATATATATGTATGTATGTATGTATGTATGTATGTATGCGTGTGTGTATAGTTTATGTGCCTAAATTAACAACTGTAACTTTATTAGTGGAAGCTTTTTTCTTCTATTCCTGGCCTTAATGGTTCTAGCTAGATGTTTAAATTTCAAGTCAGAAGCCATACTGTCGGTGCTATGTAAAGTGCTAGGCACGCATTCTCAGGCACAGTTTTTAGTAGTGTATTCTCAAGTTCAGTTTCCTTTGAGAAATGGAAAGACAGCATCGGTCTCCATTTTACAGATGGCAAAACTGAGACACGAAGGGCCCTTGTTGGTGAAACATAGATGCCAGATATAATTTTCAGCCCTTCATGCCAACTTCATAAACTGCTTCTGCATGTTGGGAGAAGTGATGGTTGACACCTGTCCCCCTGCCAAATCTGTAGTGATCCTAGAAGTAGTTTGTTGTCATATGCTGCATGTTGTATTACCTGACAGTGTATCAGCAAGGTGATGATACAGCTGAGACTAAAAAGAAAATTAAAAATTGAATTCATTGTAGATATTTCTCATATTTGTTCCCATGTGGTTGAATGGTATATGATCATAAAAATGACAGTAATAACAAAAAAAGGTATGGTCTGGAACTGTATCTTCTGTTGTTGGACTTCACTCTTTTCCTAGGTAAAAATTAAGAGGTGGTTAGTAAGGATAAGTAGAAAGGACATATCTTGTCTCTTTAAAAGAAGGGAATAAATTTTGCTGTGATAAATCCTATGTTGGAAATACAGTTGGAGCTAGGTGAGGTACCATCCTGATCCATACCCTGTTCTTACTGCAAGGTACCCTGTAGAATCTACAGAAAAAAATCAGCTTGTAGACTTAAACTGTGGATGCATGTGTTTGTATGGCAGTGTTGTCACTGTTACCTCAACTATAGAAGGGGAAGATACTAGATATTAAATACAGAGACATTGTACATGTGTGCGTGTATAGCCTCTTGGCAGTTCCTGCCTTTCAGCTGCCCAGCTGTCATACAGAATCGTAAGGGGAAAAAAAAATAATTGGATAGGATTTAGAAACATGTCAGTGGTAGTGACTGGATCTCTGATTTCAGTTACTGCTTACTAAATTTTGGTTAATGTAATACATTTGTATACCTGTTGAATGCACTTGACATGATGTTTAAAATATTCGAAACTGCACTGTTTTTAATGGCATATGTTGACCACTTTCTTTTTCATGTATGCATCTGGTGCATGGCAACCGGCATCCCATGTGACCTATGAAAACTTTGGTTCTGTTAGTTTTAATTTTTTTTCCTCAGCTGAGGAGAAGAAGGTAGTCTGAGACTGCAGTACCAAAGATGGCTTAATGAAACATTACTCTGGGATCTGTAATTCACCATTTCCCCCCTTTGCAATCAACGTGTAAACAGCATTTTAAGCTTTATTCCTATTGTTTGACTTTACCTTTTCATTGAAAATCTCTTGGGTTTTAACTGCCTTGATCACTTGGGTGCCGTTAAAACTATTTCAGTAACAAATTACCCATAGTAACTATTTTTCTGCAGAATGATTTTGGGCGAGATTTAAGGTGGCATTTGTGATTTTTTTACAGTTTCTGTTGTTTAAGTAGCTGAGATTAATGGCTAAATTTAGATTACTTTGATTTCTGCTTTACTTTCTTTGCAAACATTTTATGCACTATTATTTTAGGGTTACTGAGGGGGATCTTCTTTAAGAAAATGTTTCCTTTTCCATGTATTGAAATACTTTGTTGGAGTGCGGCAGAATAGTTTTCCATATTCCAATTTTATATTCTTTTACTACCCATCATTCTTTTATATATTCATGAAATATTTGAAACTTCCGAGCTTACCTTCTAGGTCTTGGAATTAAAAGTTAAATGTAATCAGTTGGTGGTAGACAAGAGTAGCGATCATCATCACATTTAGTTTGTCTTTGTTGTTGTGAAAATACGAGGTTTTAAAGTTTTATCCACATCTGCATGCGAGTAATGTAAGAGCAAAATAGTCTCCAAATATATACAGACTACTGTGAATAACTTCTTTTTCCACATCTTGATAGCTGCATAGACAAACTTGGGGAGTTTTGGGAGAATAAATGTCATCCTCCTTTCAGTAATGGCAAGGCATCTACATAGTAACTTCACGGTGTAATCGAAGTTACCACAGAAAAGGATGAATGTTTTCTATACCAATTTAAGCTTGTTGAATGTGAAAACTCTTAAGTGATTACAAGGCACAGAAAATGCCTTTGTTACATCCAGGCTATGTATAGGCTATATTTATCTTCCTTTCATAGAGACTTTTTTTTTTTTTT